>NIUQ01001349.1:0-31777 GCA_002796945.1 Plectus sambesii | reverse complement strand
CACTCACAACAAGGCGCTCGCTCATGGCAACAACCGCAGCAGCACTTACCGACTGCGTCGCAAAGATTCCGGTGGTCGCATTCTCGACAAGTATCTCAAACCTAAACCCAGTCCGCTCAAGCGCCCTGCGCGCAGTCCACGACGCGCCGATCGAGATTATTGATCTGGAATCGGTTTCATAGAACTAATGTAGATGGAAAATGTGGAAGTATTATCACATATCTGCATTTTCATCACTCATTTGTTGAGAACATGTGTGATGCTAATGCATAATTTGTGATGACAATGCAGAAATGTAATCACATTTGCACATTGCATTATTTTTATGAAATTGGTCCATGACTGCATCCTTGTTCACTCTGCGACTTGCCCTTTGATCCTGTTGTTCTTAAGGTGCTCACTTTGACATTGTTTTTTGTGATTGTGAATAAGCTCTTGGAAACACGTCGTTGCCAATTGATGATTAAAAGGTGCCATGAACTTGTAGTTGATTCTTGTGGTTCGCTGGTTTTGTGCCAAATGCGCTTATGGCGTGTCTACTTTAACGAGGGGTTGTTATGCTCTTCAGACGGTCTTAAAGACGGCCTCAGTTATTTTTAGAATAACTCTGATTCATACATAATCTCCGACATGGCTGACGATCGCATTCGTCGAATTGAAGCCGAAATGGCGAAGTATGTTATTTCATTTTGCACCCATTTAGTTACCGTACAATTGCGTTGCTTTCAGATTCGAAAATGAGATCAATCAACCGATGGCGCGACCACCGATGCCGAACGTCCCGTCAGGTGAGTGATAGGGAATGTGGTATCGTGTTATTGGTAAACTATAGGAGAAATTTTTCGATCAGTAACGAGCGTCGAGACCTAATACCGTAGAACGCCAAATTTAGCCTATCTTTAGCACGCAGCACGTCAAGGAAAGTCTCAGGAAAGACTGTTTTGCCGTTACTCAGTGAAAAATTTCCCCTATAATGGCGATGAAATTTCAGGTATGGCACTGCGCTTCATGCCTCACTCGATGCAGGTGCGCGGACCTTCGATGCCCCCGATGGGCATGATGCGGCCACCAATGGGCATGATGCCTCCCCGACCTCCGCCAAATATGGGCATGATGGGAGGGTTCATGCCGCCGCCTATGAGGATGCCTCCGTTCATGGGCGGTGGCCCCGGTCCTTCGTCGTCGTCCAGCGCTTCCAGTGAGTACTCTTTCATGCATCCACTTCGCCCTGAATAACGTCCATATAGCAACGTTCACCTTTTTTAGGCTCAACTATCGAAGCAGGCCCCACACGCTACCTGGCTCCCGGAGCGATTGGCGTTAAAAGCGATAAGCAAAAGTAAGCTTTTTCATCGCGCGCTTTGTTGCAATGATAGATATCGTTGTCTTAGTGGTCTTTATTTAAGTCTCCTTTTTTGACCCACTTTTTAATCTCGATAACTTTTCAAATCGAACAGAACAACAGCAAAGCCACATTTTAACCTCACAAAACCGTTTCTTATGAAAGAGGGTAAAACCATTTCTGCGGGCGATGATCGTGTCGGGACGCCTGCGCTGGCGGGAGGCGTGATTAGAAGTCGGTGACAATCCACCTTGTACAGTATAGAATGTTAAATAATGATGAATCTTTGAAGCGACGAGCCTGCGCCGCAGCCGGGGCCGTCGAAGATGCTGACTCAAGTGCTCCCGTCGGACGTGGAGCTGTTGGCGGCAAAGCGACAGCAGGAGGTCGCCTACCAGAACAGCTACATAGGACAAGTGCTGCGAGGCGAGAAGAAGATGAAGCGCTTCTTGCGCGTCGGCGGCGGACAATATTGGGAAGATCCATCGCTGGCCGAATGGGATCCAAGTAGGCCCTTTTCTGTTCTCTTTTTTTTTTCGGGAACGACTTTATATATGTAGCTTGGGATTTATGAGACGAGGATAATACAACAACTAGTAGTGATAGACGGGCTAATAATTATAGACCAAGTGAGATCAATACGATAGACAATGGAGGCTCTATAACACCGATTAATGGTGCACAAAAACTGAATATCCGCGGAAGCTACTAGAACTTTTGAGGAGTTAATCACATGACTACATCACGTCATGTGCGGTACGGCGGACGAACCGTAACATTCCGCATCCCCCTCCCACAATTTTGCTTCCACTTTCTCCACCGCGCGATTTCAGGTGACTACCGCATTTTCTGCGGTGACCTCGGCAACGAGGTGTCCGATGAGCTCCTCGCCAAGGCGTTCCGTCGCTATCCCAGCTTCCAGAAAGCCAAGGTAGTCCGCGACAAGCGCACCAACAAGTCCAAGGGCTACGGCTTCGTGTCATTCAAAGATCCGCAGGACTTCATTCGCGCCTGCCGCGAGATGGACGGTTAGTTCTAATCACGCATTCGAATAAAATGATATCAATAAAATAAAATAATATAAATCAATTTTTTGACTGAATTGTGTCGATATTGCAGGCAAATACGTCGGCAACCGACCCATCAAACTGCGTAAGAGCAACTGGAAGGAGCGCAACGTCGATGAGGTCAAGAAAAAGTCCAAGATGAAGCAGAAGCTAGGACTCAAGATTTAGACCAATACAATACAATACATTTACAACCAACACCAATAGCCAGCCGTTGTCATTTTATCGCCAATGTAACTCTGTCTATCTGTCTGTTTCGCGGCTTCGTGTATATCTTGACGCATCATTTGTATTGCATTGCAATGAATAAACCTTACTTTCTCACCATTTAGTCGTGTCTTATTAATCATTGGTTGAGATGAGCTCGTCCCTCGGTGTATCCTATCTTCGATGTGTAAAAGAAATTATTCATCCATACCTGTATGGATACGCCGTTAATTATTGTTGGATACGCATGACAAGCTCGCTACGGATGCGATCGCTTCCGATTGTAATTATCCTTACGCTAAGCAGCCTTCTCATGCGAAGCTAACATAATTATACGGTGCGCTCTTCATCTATGGGCCACTGGAGCTCCTCTTCAAATTATTTATTATTTANCGCTAAGCAGCCTTCTCATGCGAAGCTAACATAATTATACGGTGCGCTCTTCATCTATGGGCCACTGGAGCTCCTCTTCAAATTATTTGTATTTGGATAGACTGTGCGTCGATCATACTGATTAAGAATATTTATTCATCTTAATTTTCATTCTGCTCTATCTCCTGATCTTCAAACAACTCTCCCTCATTTTGCGAATTATCTGTAATGAAAAAGTACATGTAGCAGTGTAGGCAGCTTCTTGATACGAACGCCAAAGATGCGTTATTAACATCTTTACGTTTGCGAAGAAAAAACTGCATATTTTCCAGTATATTCAACGCCTTACTAATGGCTATAGTAAGCTTTATAAGTAGTACAGTTGTTGCAGGGCTAAAAATGACAGCTCTTCCTGATGGCGATCCGAAGTGGTGGGATATCTCGACCTTTAAGAAGGAGGATAACCCCCACGGTCTGACGTGCGAGTCGTCGTTCGCCACGCTCTTTCCAAAGTACCGTGAGAAGTACTTGCGCGAGTGTTGGCCGCTCGTGCAAAAAGCGCTGGATGAACATGTATGCGTCATTTTATTTTACACCGTACTTTTAAACGTTCCCACAGGTAGAATGGACTCGATCGACGAAAATATTTATGCTTGGCTGCGGTAAAGGCCAGATTTCAAAGTGTCGTTTAAGAGTAGCTTATCGTATTTTAAGAAACAGCAAAGCACGCAAAAATAGAAAACAACACCTTGAAATAAGAGGATACCGTATGCAGTAAAACTCGGATAAGAGCGGCAACTCATAATCCAGTCAAAAACCGTACTTTTCCATTTTCTGCACATGTGCGAGTTCATTTTTCATGCAAAGTATAGCAGATAGGAACCAAAAATTGTTGCACTTATTGGAGTTACTTCCTTCTTTCTCACCGGACGGACACTGGGAGGAAGTTTTATGAATTCGGCGTCTCGCGCGTTCTTCAGCAAAGCCCATTGATTGAACCCTCTTGCAGTGCTTGAAGGGCGATCTCGACGCGATTGAAGGCAGTATGACTGTGCGAACTACGCGAAAGACGTGGGATCCTTATATTCTCATCAAAGCCAGAGACATGATCAAGTTGCTAGCCAGAAGCGTGCCATATGAACAGGTTGGTTCGTTGATACAGCCAACTTTTGTGTTGACTGATCCTGATTCAGGCAGTGCGAGTGCTGTCCGACGACGTCGCTTGTGATATCATCAAAATCAGCGGCATTGTGGGCAACAAGGAACGTTTTGTGAAGCGGCGCGCTCGTCTTGTGGGACCAAACGGCGCGACGCTGAAGGTATTGCATTTTAACTTAAGCATGTCGTGGAGCGCGGTCGGATTAGTGATAGTTAGGTGATATCCGCGGTGATATCATACTGGAGCTTATTTCTTTTTACCAGTACTCACAGGGCTTGGTATGTTCTCTGCTGCTCTCCTTTTCCCTACCTCGCTCTCCTGTTACTCGTACGACCACTAGTCGTGTACATAAATTGTTGCCTCGAACCCCGACTTAACTTTCAAGCGAAATTATCTACTTTCAGGCTATCGAGCTGCTCACACAATGCTACGTCCTCATTCAGGGCAACACAGTGTCGGCCATTGGCCCTTATAATGGTCTGAAAAGCGTGCGTTCTATTGTCGAAGATTGTATGAAGAATATTCATCCAGTTTACAACATCAAGGTACCGTATATTTACTACTTCTCACTAGCCTTTTACTACAATATAATAGGAAGACTATATTAAGCACTGCGTTTTTTCGAAAGATCGCTCCCTCAAATGGCTTCTTTTTTTCCTTTTAATGCAACACCTTCGAACTCAGTGTCATATTGTGGATATATGTGGGGTTGGAAGGTTGAAAAGAAGCGAAAGCTACGTTTGCTATGCTGTCTCATAATCGGCTTGTAAGAAGTAGAGACGTAGTGTTAAATGAAAAAATAAGTTATTTGAAGCAATTTATCGAGAAATATTGGTATGGAGGCAATTTATTAAAGCGTGTTTAAAACAACATTTTTGTTTAAGGCTAGCTATGATGATGATACTTAGATTTTTATGACAGGATATAACGTAAAGACTGAAAACTCACCCTCCCACGCCATTTCAGACGTTGATGATTAAGCGCGAACTCGCGAAGGACGAGCGATTGAAGAACGAGAACTGGGAACGCTTCCTGCCGAAATTCAAGAAAAAGGTCCAATCGTCGGCGGCGACGAACGCCGCGAAGAAGAAGAAGGCGAAGAAGTGGAAGAACAAAGCCGAGTACACGCCCTTCCCGCCCGCGCCTGTCGACAGCAAGGTACTGCCATCCTTCATCTATCCTCTCCTCGTTGCTATCTTTATCGTTATTATTGTATTCTCACTCCATCTCACCTATTAGCGGTCCGTGTTAGTGTAGTTGCGGCTCAATGCCGCTTGCTTATTCACCCACGAACGTCCTTACAATCCGCTAATGCAAGAGAGCGGTCGAAATCACTCATAATCCACTAATGCAACAGAGCCGTCGAAACAACTATCAATCCGCTAATGCAACCGCTCAACGGGCAAGCAATAAACCAAATGACTGATCGAATGAATCTTAGCCGATCACTGTGACTGCGCGGTGTGACAATTATCATTGCAGGTTGATAAACAACTCGCCAGCGGCGAATACTTCCTCAACGAGCGCTCTCGACTCGACGAGAAACGACGAGCGAAGAAAGAGAAGCAGTTGGAAACGACTCAGAAGCAGCAGCAAAAACGCTCCAAGTCGTTCATTCCGCCCCCCGAATCCACCGCCCTCGAAACCTCCGCCGCCGCAAACGCCAGAAAGAGAAAGTCGGACAGCGTCGTCGACGTGAAATCGTTGAAACAGAAAGTGAAACAGCACAAGTTGAGCAAAGATTCTTAAACAGTTCTATGAGCGTTGTTGTTGTTGTGCTTGTTGTGCTTTTTGAACGTGCGTAAGAATACATTGAAAGCAATACTCTCCAAGCAAATGATACACGAGAATGTGCAGAAGTGAAGGAGCCGACAAAAGAGTGGCTGCCTTTCGGCTTTCATCTCTAACGCGTTGCATGATAACTGCATACGGTCAAGTGTAAGGAGGTAGATAAAGGCAGCTTTCGACTGGATCTCGAAGTGTACTGTCAGAGGTTTACTGTACAGTTAACTCGCACGGCCTTGCTTACGAATAATGTCAAGCAATTCCGGTTCAGATCAAGCGTAGCTCGCGACGGCTGTCATCAGTTCATTCAACTCATTTCGGGCGCGATAAAACCAATACGCCAATACACAGCCAATTTGTCACATTTTCATCGGGAGCAGCGGTCGTTCGGTACTAAAATGTCCGCTAAGCAAGTGAGTGCGCGCCCGTCGTCGCCCACGAGCAGTCCCTTGGTCGGGCCCTCGACGTCAAACATAAGCAGCGATGGTGACTCACGAAAGCGACCCTCCTCGAATACAAGCAGCGATTCGATTACAGTTCCGTCATGCCTGAGCGACTGCGTCACGCGATCCTCGTCTTTCACGTGTGAAATATGCGCGAACATGTCATCATCGTCGGCGTTGACGGCCGGCGACGACAACGCTTCGACCACAGCACCATCGCACCAGCGGTTGCAGCAGAATACGATCGAGGTTTTCGGCCGATATCGACGGCTGAACCAGCGAGCGCCATGCGATCGTCAACGCGTATACCTCGTCCGTTCTGCTCATCGACTGGACCACTCCGACCCCGACTGGATCGCACTGTCACAGCTCAACCAGGACTCGTACACACCGATTAGCATTGTGCGTTGCAGTTTTGCATTTGCATTCGCATGGCAGTGATATAGTTATATTGTCATCCCTGCAGGACTTCCCGATCAAGTTACCGCGACGGCGCAACAACCGCCAAGACTACGCGTGCGACCCGCCGCTGAGCGAATTCGGTCAGCTCACCGGCCTCATCGCTGGCCGCGAGTTGCGGCTGCAAGGCGTCGACATCCGCTATATCTTCGCCGCATCCGCGCTCTCCTGTGTTCAAACTGCCGCGGCTATCATCAAAGGATATCGGTGAGCCCTCTTTGGCCATATATTTACGTGTATGGATCGATGAGGGGGCTGTCTTCAGGACGGACGTGAAAGTCTGTATCGAACCGGGACTGGCCGACTACCCGACGTCGAGCAGTTTGATGACACCGCACGAACTGCGCGCCGTTGGCTACCCCATCGACGTGAACTACTCGCCGCAGTTCGTCGACGAGACGAACGAGCCTCCCCAACAGCAGTACGAACGCATAGGCCGAGTTGTCCGCAGCTTGCTCAAGTATGTTCAACAGCATGGCGGCAGTCAAGGCAGCAGTGAGTTTTACTGTATAGATGATGATCCACTCTCTTCCACGCCCAAAAACTTTAGCCCTCATGGTGGGAAATGCGCTGACCGTCGACGCTATCATCCGATCGCTGCGGAACCGGCCTCTGTCGACCGCCTTGACCTCCGAGACGGCGGCACTCGACTTACATTACCCGGCATGCTGCGCGCTGGCGTTGGAGCAGTCACGGGACAGGTCGGAGTACAACATCGTCACCAGCGCCGTCCGTCCGATCACCCATCTCGATACCACCAACGCCGTCGATTTGACCTTCGCCGATCGCGCCTAGCGAGAGCGCGAGCGAATGTTATCACGCACATTTGTCATACCGCTTTCTGTCACCTTTCATTCGGTCGGTGATACCCACTGATCAAATAAAATCCATACTCCTTGCATTTGTACATGGGTTGTGAAAAGCTGCAGATATCGCAAAGCATTTTGAATAATTGATAATAACATAGTAAATTGACGATGGGAGCAATGTCGAGGGCTGAATGAAGACAAAGCTACGAAGAGAAACGATGATTAGGTTGCTGAGAGGAGCGTTAAAAAAGGGGCTGGGACTGATCGGAAGCACGAGTGGCGCTAATTGGCGGGCTGCGGAGAGAGAGAGATCGGTGTAGGTGGCGACCGCGGACGACTCCTGGGAGCCCAATCGAGCGAGTCGATCGATTTGCCGACGCGAGTTTGTTGGCGAAAGCTCGTGAGCGACTTAGGGCAGCAAACCGACCTCAGAGACGCGACTCTACTCGACTGATGATGCTTTGTTGACTGATTGCCATGCCCTGCATCCCACTCTCCGAACCTGATGACGACAACTTCGACCCCACTGACCGCCGCTACCGCTGCTGCTTCCAGCACTTCCACATAAAGGTCGGTCGGCTGATGAGCTGGGAAGTGCGGCCGCAGCACACCATTTGTTTAGACCGCAGCAGCGCTGATTGGGCTCGTCGAGGTGTCATTCATTCTCTTTGCAACGGTCGGCTGGACGATTATTGCCGTCCATCAAGGCGAGCGAGCGCTTGTGCAGCTCGTGTTCAGCGCCTTCTTGCTCATCGGTGCTGCGCTGTTGGTTGGCGCTCTGCTGTGCGGCGTGTACATGGAACGCAAAGAACTGGTCACGCCACACATTATCGCTCAGGTGGACACGTGCTTGCCCGCGCCTCTTTTTCCCTACTTCAACGCCATCTGCTACTTTTTAGACCGTAACTATAGTCGTTCTATTCATCGTGTTCTCCTTTCTCATCCTCGGCTATCGAGGCGGCCCTCTAAGCGACGCCGACCTGAAGCGACGCTATGGCGCCGGTAATAGATAATAATTGATCCGCCGCGCATACATGACAACAGAGTGTTCGGCTTTCAGACATAGAAGTAATAGCCGTGGGCGGTATATTCATCTGCCTGACCATGGCGTTTGTCGAAGTATGGCTGTTGACAGTGGTGCTGAGATGCTATCGCTTCCTGCGCGACAAGGAAATGTTCACGAGCGGATTGAGGGTGGACGAATTATGACCGCCTCGTTGGGCTCACTCATGCGTATCGTTTTCTTTCCGTTCCCTCAGCCGGTGGGGCCCGCATCATGTGTCGAATCGATCGTTGCAAAGCATAGTAAACGCAGTCGACGTGCGTCCAGTCTCGCCCGTCCGCCACAATGACACATCTTCTATGCGAAGGAAGGCGTGGTGCGAAAATGATGCCCGCCCACAGCGCTATCTCGTAAAGAGGACACGCGAGTGAGTAAGTCGTGGTCTCTCAAAGCGTCTCCTTAAACTTGGGCTTGGAGGGGGACTGGCATCCTTCTTCTATGTTGTTTATCAGTGAGAGCGATGTCGGCGCCGAACGCGACAGTCGACTGTTCCGACGCTTTCCTGTTCTTCCCGTGCGACTGGAGCAAAGTAGCGGCAATTGGCTGCTTCGTCGGCGTCATATTATTGCTTTTCGTGATCAGTGGCGTGGTGGGATTTGCCTGCTGGCGACTGGCGCGCAGAGCACGACAACGACCGTCGGCACGACGAATTTACGCGCGTAGCGTACCCACAATCTCCGTGATTGGTGATTTGTGCGCCGAAACGCCAGAACAGTCGACACGCTACTCGAGCGCGGCGACGTTGCCGAGGGACGATCGCGCGTGGAAGACGCCGACGCAACGAGCTCGCGACTTTGAGCAGACTACCGTCGAATATTCGCCTTATTCGCACTTTGCGCAGTTGGGAAGAGGTGACGACAAAATGCTGGAGATCCGGTCGAGTCCGGGCGACGTGACTTTCCGCGACAGCGTCGGCCTCACGACCTTCGCCTCTGGACCCCGCTATTCGCAACTGTCTCAATTGCCAGTCGATCAAACCTTCAGCGTCACTCGATGACCAGTCCGTTGCTTTTATTCTACGCGACTCTAATATGATGATGTTCTTGCGCGTCAATAGTGTGTGTCATTAAACATGAATGACTGGGCTTCAGTTACAATGCTTGCGAAGGCTTTTGTGCCGAAATATCTAAGTATTGCGCGCGTTACAAAGCCGAGACAGAACAGCGCAGCGGAATGAAATGACGACGTCCCAAGTGGTGAGACAGTGCGAAAAAGCATTTTAGTAGAGCAATCGTTAACTACAGTACAATGTGGTCACATTGCACAACTAAGCGAACAGCAGCAAAATTGCTCAACGGTTCAAGCAAGAACAGCTGTTGCTACGAGTAGATGCATGATTAACGAAACAGCGGCCAACAGAGTGCGGGTCGGAGAATGCAACGGCCGATAACGTAATTCGACCGCACTGTGCAAACCGGCCGCGTCCTCTCGTTCAACTGACAAGTCGATTTTCCCAACGCCAAATGAGCACGGACAACGCTTTTATCCAAAAGCACCCGACCACCAGTGCGGAGAGGGTAGGGTACGGGGAGGTGCGCCAAAAAGTATAACAGCGTTCGGGGCAGTATGTCGAGCGAAAACAGGTAGATCGACGTCGACAAACTTTTCGCTTAGCATAGTAACGATGTACTTTGATGCAGGAAAGTGGCTACACGTAGAGTTGTCAACGTTCGCGTAGCAAAACGTCAACACGTTACGCTATGTGAGCGAAATGTGTGTATACGTACCCACAATAATAACTAAAGACGAATCTCGATAGAACGTAATAGAGAACGGCGCAAGTCTGTACATTTTTGCACGCAATGCTAGTTATTTTACAGATCGACGCAACTGGCTCTTTAGGTCAGCGCAAAGTCAATAATACCACGGCGCATAAAACGTAAATACGTTGGAACATAATCAAAAAATACTGACGCTAAAACTGATCAACAACTGGATTGTAAAATATCTATGAGGAAACTGGAATTATTATGTTTTCTCTCTAATAGCACGGCATGCTGCGCAAATGATCGACGACGGAGAGAGCGGACGTTGTTATTGTTTAAACGATGATAAAAAAACCGCTTAACCAACTGCGAAGAGCGCTTAGGTGGTCGTCTTCTTCGGCGACTTCAAAGGGGACGCGATATGAATTCGTACAAGTATTACGTTTAATTTACCGTAACCCGTTTTCTGGCTGGGAATGAACATACCCTTAGAAACACAGCATGCCGTATTAATAGAGAAAATACAGTAATGTCGCAGCGCGACGCGACTTGATTGATTCGTACGCCAACACATCGAAGAAGCCTGAGAGCAACTCGGGAAGAAGCAATAGCGTAGCAAAGAAAAGAAGAAAATCGTATAGAAAAGTTAGGGAAAAAACTGAAGAGCAGTTCATAGACCCTAAAATCAGACAGCCGGTATCACGGTGCTCTATGACAGTTGCAAACTAACCAGCATGTTGATGACAGCCGACCTAACAATTCGATCAAAAAACGGTGGGTGGTAACGCGCGCGTGCGCGAAACAAGAATATACAAACGAGCTCAGGTCGATGGATGTTGCGATGCAGAGGGTTGGGGGGAGATGTTCTTTACTGATTGAGAGGGGCGGTGGGCGGCTGAGCGTTGGAGAGTCGTCGCGGACGATCGGCCTCCTCCATGGAGCTGCTCAACGTGCGCTGACGCTCCATGCCCGGGATGGACACGCCCGACAGCACGCCGCAGCCCTTGCACAGCAAAATCAGCGAGCGCGCCAGGTTGTCCGGCTGAAAGGAAACTCCACTTAAGAAGATGATAATTACAGTTAAACCCCAAGAACTCAACTCCCCCTCGTCATTGTACAGTCAAAATATCCCGATCAGCAACAAGAAATGTTAGATTGAATAAGGCAGACTGCTTCGAAAGACGATAGCGCTTCTTTCCATCAATTTACGCACGAAAAAGCGAAGAAACGACTATCATTCCTGGTGAACGGTGTTCAAATACCAAAACGTGAGCTCATTTTTGCAAACTACGGCGCTTGGTGAGATTTATTGTTTCTGATCGAAAAATTTTACACATATAAAACAGCTCTAAATTCAGCCAAAGTTGCGCTCGTCTCAAATTGCTCCTATTGATGGACTTGGACAGCTGCGGCAGTTATGCATCCAGTCAAAAGCTTCGCTTAGTGGGGGTTCGCACAACATAAGAAGTATATGCATGCCTTACATGGCTCCCAGTGACATACTTAGCACTCAATGGATCCCTTATAATAATGGCAAGGCAAGCCTAATTGCAGCACTGAGTTCGCTCTTCAACAGTCGCAATTAACAAGGTACTGCGGGGATTTCCTCAAAAAAACCCTCCTGTAGAAAGTTTTGAAGAATATTTTGAGGTAAAGCCAATTTTTTTCAAAACTAGCTGGAACGTTTCAATGCATTATGTCGCGAGCATTGAAACATAATCGTTAGAAGCTATTTTGCAGCTTCATAAAACCGGGGAAAGAAGAGACTGAGTTTTCGAGAAAAGCTCTATATTGCGCGTCAAGCACGACTGCACAATTAAAATACTTAAAATACACTCTGTACTTTCTCGAAGAAACGATCAAACTCATTATGCAGAATGGCTGTAATTATCAGGAGTGTAACGAAATAAAAAAACAACCGTACCGCTTCTGCCATCACGTCGCCGACGTTGTCGACGACGAGCAGCGTAGTCTTCTTCTTATTCATCGACTTGTGAGTAGTATAGACGGTGTGCAAGTGAGACGCCTTCGCTCCGGTCACAAGCAGAGCGTCCATGCTAAAAAATCACCGCCGTCAAATATCTCTCGTAGCTACAAAATGCAGTACTTGTCCAGCTTGCTGCCAATAATCGTAGACAAGTCGGTACGCTTGCTGAAGCTGAACAAGTATTTGCTCAGATTCTTCGGATTCAGCAGTCCCTTCAGCTCCTCGATGAATTGCTGCTTGTCCTTCTTATCCGCCTGCAACAGCGTCACTTTCATCGGCTACGGGACAAGCGGCTACGACCAGCCACCAAACGACCACCCAATACTATGCCGGTCAAAGCGACCAACAGAAAGCGTGTGAAACACAGCGTGCACCATGCGGCCCTATCAATCAGCGATCGTATCGCTCTTTTCGACGATTAGCATCAAGCGGCGCCGGCGCACATCCATCGTCAGCAGTCTTCTCCTCCAACAACTAGAAGGCGTGCTATGTAGCGATAGAAGCGTATGGTCGGCAGCCCGGCAGCCCAACAGGGGGACCGTTGACGACGACGACGAAGACGACGACGACTGCTTACCGCGCCAGCAGCGGGAGTGCATCGTCGAGTGCGCCGAGTCGGACTGAGAATACTGCTCAAGCTAGGCCGCAACTGAGCGGCGCCCTGTCCGTGCAAATCAACAGTGTCAGTACTGTGAAGGAGAAAGAGGTCGAGAAGAAAAGAGGAGGTGAGTGACGAGGGAAAAGAACGAGACCGATAGGCAGACACACTAATCACTAATCAGTTACGAGCACTACACGCTGTCACAGCCGAAGTCGCTCCGTCATTCTAATCTACGGAGAACCAGCGCGTCGCCGTGCTGGCGTTACTAACTCGAACAGACATGCACGCTAGCGGTTAGGACGAGAGCAATAATCACTAGTCTACGTGCATGTGAGTATGTTTGTTGCTTACCTCCTGAAGACGACATGGCCATAGAAAGAAACTTGATTAATACAATTAATACGATCTTATTCACCAAAAGTACCGGATTTTTGCCCCACGAGAGGCGACTCCCGCTCATTTGCACAATAAAAATTGTTTTGCATAAAAACTGAAAGGTAACAACACAAGAGGGACGTTCCTTTCGCAATAGAGTTAAAGGCCGGAAAGCGCGGCCCCTTGGCATCTGGTCAAAAGAGGCATTTATGCGATCGCTTAGCGTGCAAAGTATAGTCGCTCAGAAGCCCCAGAAACAGCTGCGCTTATCCGAGTTCTACTGCAAAGAAGAAACCTATTCCAAACAAAAGGAAACCTCCCTCTTACCCAGTCTCAGTTTTTATGCTACGCAATTTCCATTCTGCATAACCGGACGGTCCCCTTTCGAAAAAAATCCGGTACATCCGTAAGACACACAATCCACGTCACACTAACCAATCATCAGCCAAACATGAATTGCAACCGAACAAATTTCGCTCAGCCACACCAACGAGTCAATAAAAATGATGAGTAGCTGTCGAAAAAACAAAGAAAGGATCGATTAAAGGCGGACTCACCGAGCCGAACTTGTGGAACGCCAAATAGTCCCAAGCCGACGCCGTCATCATTCCGCTCTCAAGACGCAGATTGATCAGCTGAAAGTGGAATTTTCACAGCAGCTGCACATTTCCACGACAGCCTTGTGACTCGGTTTCTTTTAGAGGCAAACGTGCGCAACACAAAGGACGGCCCCTATCGCTGCTAACAGCTTTCGTGATTGACATCGCGCGATGACCGAACCGAAAAATAGCCGGTCGCTGCGGAGGCGACGACAAAATCGCTCGATCAATCAGCGGACTGGCATCGTATCGTATTTCATCGTATCGCATTGCACCACTTCGCATCGCATCGCAGCAGCGATCGGTAGAGGAAGGAAGCGCGGAAGGAAGCAGAATCAGACGAACCTTATCTTTGCAGTATTCGATAATTCCAGCCGTCGTCGAAGTGCAGTGAACCAAGCAGATGCCCATAATGCGATTTGGGAAGGCCATCTGAAAGGGTGTCGATGCATCTCAACCGATCACAAACTCATTCATCACGAGGGCTGCAACGGGCACGGCGTGGAAACAAAATTTCGCGACTGAGAGCCGCTAAGAGAGTTGAAGTCGAAATGCAACAAGTTCATCCGACTCGAACTTTCTTGAGCCACCAGATTATTCTCGAAATGAGTTGATATCATTGCATCTTTAGCTTGCATTCGAATGCTGCTTCTACGATAAAGGAAAAGCAGGATTTTGAGGCCAGCATTTAGGGACAAGCGTCGAACACCAGTAAAAACACTTAACTTCCCCATGAAACCATCTACATGCGCGAACTTCTCATCAGCGCAAGGAGCTGAATTTTGCACGATGATATTTTGCAGATGCTAAATATATTCTACTGATATTAGGCGCACGCTACTTCGGAGGGGAGTGGGAGAATTTCGCGTCCCCGTTGCAGCCCAACTGATCGCACTCGCTGTCATACCGCAAAGCGACAGACAATGTTCGCTCCAGCACCCTCTCCAAACGCGATGCACGTCTTCACGTCCACTTTGTCCAGGACGCACACGAGGTCTTCGCCGAGTTGCGCCAGCGACGGAAAGCTGCACAGCAAGACGACAGTCAACGATTACCGCTCACTCTTCGCAAGTCACTCACTCATGGATGTAGTCGGGCGCGTTGTCTTCCTGGCCGGGCACGCAGACGTGTAGGAAGACGGCGCGCTGCTTTACCTCCGCCATCGCCGGGTGGTTGACGAAGCGGACGAACGCCTTGTCTGAAATTGCGCAAGAACAGTGCTATGCTCATATGTTGCCGTGATTAAGGAATGCTGCTTCGACGTCAGGCATGTGACGGTCGACCGAATTATTCTACTGTCGTGTTCATATGGGGAAAACACTAAAATTGCGCCCTGTGTGATCGTGATCTGCAAATGCGCCCAATGTTTGATGTTTTCAGTATGTTAACGTCAGACATTGGGCGCGTTTTGATTGCTGTCCTCATATGGCGGACTCATACCCATCATGCAAAAGTGGACCCTGCGACATAGCGGGACAAACTCTAGAAAACTTCAGTGCTATGCTCAAGTGCTGCTGCGTGCAAAAGGTGCTGTTGATTAAGTCTGTCGTGGCTCAGGTGCCGCTGCGGCCGTCCCCGCCTGTCTCCCTGGTCGCCCGCTGTCCTGTCGGCGTGAACCCGGCAGCGGTGGCAAAACAGCGGCATAAGCGCCCGAAGTGCAGCCGGCAAGCGGCTCTCGACGACTGTTTACTAGCGGCCTGCTTAGCAAATGTGTTTACTTTTGCGACGGTCTTTTTCACTGGCGTCCCGCTTATCCCCGACGCGGCGGAGACCGTCGGAGCGTCGGGGGGGATGGAGTCCGACTCGGAGGCCGCGGAGGGAACGACGCGCGCATACGTAAAAGTCCGATATGCGGGGGGAGCAGGTTGATCGCGCCGACGGGCGAAGGTCGCCTCATCGGTGCAAAACTGGTAAATCCACCGCCTCTCCCCTTCCTCGCGTTCGCGCGTGTGTGCCCCCACTGCATCGATCGACCGCTTTGGAGAGGGAGAGCGACGAGTGCTAACACCCAACGACGCCCGACCCGACCGCTCTTGCATGGACGTCAAAATTCGATACACCCCAGGCGAGCAGCAGTCACCATGCCGCCCGCTCGCCCTCGCTAGACGCCAACAATGCTCTGCTTAATTAGCCGTCTCAAGTCGAACGGACGCATTGACTCACGATTGGTTCCCACATCGTGCACTGTCAGGATTACTGTCTTGCCCTGCTTGTCCTCCAAATTGCCTTGCACGTACACGTTGATCACTCCCGACTTCGAGGTCTCCACAGGCAGTAGCTGAAAAAACAACAGATTAATGTCGTGGTCGGGTTTGCGTTCGTAGTACGTATATTAAAACGTGTTCTCCCCGGTAAACCGGCCATTAATCGTCCCAGTCATATCAATTCCAGCGATGGTATTTGCGCACCGAATTACGAAACCAGTTCGAAGCGAAAAACCGCATCGCTTCGCTCGTGATAAATTAAGTTGGCGCGATAAACATAAACTTCAGTAATGTAACCAAACGCACGTTCACATGTTCATTCATCTCTGCACGAGCTGCTCAAAAATAGGAACGTAGATTGCGAAAGTTGCAGTCAACAATGCGAACGTGACTCTACTAACCGATCACATGCAAGCACAGCCGAATGGTTACGACGCGAGATCATGCTCGCATGACACGTTAACATTAAAAAATGCTGAGATAACCCAGTTATTAAATAGCTCTATTGATATTGTCTGCGCTGCAGTTACGCCAGGCCGCGTTTGACTACGCAACTTTGCCTTATCAGAGGGCATCAATGTGATAAGCCCAGACTCATAACTGTCCGAACATGGGATTACCCCCCATGTAAGAGGGTCAGAGCGAGTATATTTGCTCGGAACGTGTCGCAGGACTCAAATCGAATCGAACGATTCCATTTGCATCCAATCACGTTCTCTAATTAGTTTTACTTTTACCGCCCTGCACAATAGCAATTCACAGTTTGCAGACTTCAATCCAACCCGCCCACAAAAACAGCAAACGTGTGATGCTGATAGTGCAGTTCGATATGATAGGAAATTGCAAACAAACCTGCAGTTCCGCATCAGACATATTTAAAGGTGGTCAGAAGGATAGTAGAAGTAGCAGCAGCAGCAGCAAGTTAGTAATGAAGAAGACGATGAACTGGGTGACAATCTCAACTGTCCTTCACTGACGCGTTGCTTTATGGACAATGCTGTCAACTTTGATCAGCGGCTCGAAGTAGAGCGATGTAGCAATTACGCCGAGGTGAATCTGCAAATTGGCGAGTTTAACAATCACGTCATGAACACGATTTGTCTAACTGCCTCGGATACCTCGCGTTCTTTCACGTACGCGCGGCGGCGATCGCTTCCGAATTAGTTTTATACGCGCCTGTTTGTACGCAAGTCGATGCGACGCATTATCCATTTTGTACTCAGCAATTGATACGGTATTGCGCCAAATTTGAACACCCTTTTTGTGCGCACGATTAGTGTCACGCTGCAACGACCGTTATACGTACAACAGTTGTACAGGATGCGACATAAGTTCTCATGGAAACTATTTAAATCGTACCTTAAAGATTAATCGACAAAATAATATCGAATTTGGAGCATTCATTGTCAATGCTGTGTGCTGAATGCAGTTCAAAATATACTAGATGTAACTGCCTGTAGCAGCGTGGCATGACTAAGACTTTTTAGCTTCTTTTTTAGAAACTCGTAGATCATTTCATGATGAACCGATTGTCGATTTATTTATTAAGGAAGCTGATCTCGCTGATTATTTATTCAAAAAGAATGTGAAGAGTTGCTTATTCTTGTTATTAGTCGATCTTCACTTTCATTTCATTTCAGGCTCTAAGCGAGTTTAGAGAAGTTGAGAATGAATTCCAAAATTTCCATTTCATCGATATTTTCCATAAAATGCTATTTATTTCTCAACTTCTTTGAGGTCGTTCTGAGCTCGTGATGAAGCTCAAGAGAAATACTTGAACAAGCGATTCTTTCTGAGTGAAAAATGAGAGTGATTAGCATTACTAACAAAAAATATACGACTTTTTATTAGAGAGTTTCGATAAACATTGCATCGGCTCGCGGCACTGATCAAATTCTCTCATTTAGCATTCCAGCAATAGTCCATCAGTTCTATTATCAAGTTAGGGAGCGTTTGAAAGAGCAAAGCTGATTCTTCCTGCTCATAAAAACGGGAAAGATTTTTTCATTACTTAAAATTCTGCATCATCTCTCTCCACCTTATTCAATGACGTCGAAAAGTGTCAAAAATATATGTTTAAAAGAATAGTTAGTTTTCCTCGCATCAGCTGACTGATAAACATGTAAAATAATGTGTATTTTAAAGAATTTCAAGGAATTCCATTGATAACTAACTTAGATTGTTTGCAATCTATGACGACGAATTATAATGCATTGGAAGTTGTATCAGAACTACGGCTGCACCATGTAGAGCTTCAGAGAAACCATTTGGGTAAGCATCATTTTTGTTCATGTTTATTGTTGAGTATAACACGATCACTTGACTAGACAGGTGTAGAACAGAGACGAAGACATCGTAGCTAGCAATTTTGAGTAACTATCAAAGGCACGAGTGAAAGAATGGCAATGATGAGTATTGATGCAGACACTGACGAAAATGTCCCTTTAGCGACCGGTGGAATGAACGAATCGTCGGAGTCTGATGGCGCCGGGATCGGCGGGCAGATGAGTGGTTCATCGTCATTGAAGCGCTTTTCCGGTCTATTGTACTGCGCAGCGACCGTTTCCAATTGATCAGCGCGCGCTAAAAATAACCATCATACTATTATTTCATCTGAGCTAATCACGAGTTGATCTCTAGAGGAAAACTCTGCGAATGGCTCTCTTAAACTACGGCTCAAAAAACGTATCCGGTCTTTTCTATTGCCCCTCATTTTGTGCAGTGCATTTTCCACTTACAATGTGAATCCCGTGGAAAATTTGTGTACGATCTGGGTCACAGCCGTGGACTGAGTAAATGTTGTGGTTATTCGAGAGGTTTGTTAGAGTTGTGCAAATTCACATCGCACTCGTTAAATTATATGCAAATACAAAAAAGTGCGGCATTATTGCTTTGGCGCTACTAACTAGATTGTTCAAAAAAGTCTAGCTAGTGTCGATCCGATCTCGCCAGACTTATGACGTCATCTTTGCTTTTATATTACATTTCGCTTAAACGACGCGCTCCGATCAACTTAGAACGGTGAATACAGCGGGCCGTTGTCGACAGCAACATTCGAACTTGGCGCGCCCTCGGGACGCAGTCAAGACGACGTTGTTGATTTTTTGTTTACGCGCCTATCGTGATCGATAATCGCTGTAAGGCTGTCACGCGAAAGTCATCTCGTCAAACGGCACCTGTGATACTGATCGCGTAGGTGGCGCAGCCTCCTCCGTTGAACTGACGGACATAGCTGACGGCAATCTGGTAGGGCTGGAAACCGAGGCGCTCGACCAACTCTGCTTGAATCTCCTGTCTGCTTCTGTTGGCGACGACCATCCAATCAAGCTCGAGTTTTTTCCAGTCTTGGATGACAGCGCATGCGACGACGTCTTTGTAGAGAGTGGACTTGATGCGCAAGATGCGTCCGATCACTGAAGCGCAACACATGGATTCTAGTTCGACTGGCACTCGAAACGCCTCATTGAATCGGCGTTTACTACGCACCTGTTGATGGTCCGTCCAGCGGTACGTTGTGCACTACGGTCGCATGCCGCCCATTTAACTCCAAATTGCCCGACCGAAGACCCGTCTCGCCCACCGGACACAATCGCGCATTTTCTCGGCAAATTTCGTTGAGATTCTGCAAATAACTTAATGCACTCACTCACTTTCACCGTCATCTTTAGTCGCGCTGACTGACCATTTTCGACTGCGCTTGGAAGGGATTGAACGCTGTGCCGATCAGACACGACGGAAGCGAGCCGTTATCGTTCTCCGTCACTTCAACGATCGTCCATTCGAGTGCCTCCTATAACACGATAATCGGTCATACAAGCCGTCAAGCTTATTGTAAAATGAGCGTACAATTTCTCTACTAGGCGTCCCATTCTTTGTCAGTTCGTAGACTACCTCAGTCGGCCACGTTGGAGTTGACGATTGCTCATCGACTTGCATCTGCAAACGAAACATTGTTGTTGTTATTGCAACTGTGCAGAATTTCAATGCCAAACGACCGCACCAATTTAACAAAACCGGTGATACTGCCGCTAAATTCAGCGGCTGCAATCTTCGTCTGTTGACCTTCGTCGCCAGCCGGAAGAACAGTGCCGCAAACCAGCTCCTTTTTCCCGCTGAGCACAATTGTTCGGCCCAGAAACGCGATCCCCTTTTCGGAAAACAGCGTGCCGGGGACGGTTTGGATCTGATCGCTGAAACGCACACAATGGCATCAGGTAAATCGCCGGCGGCGATGTAAGAAGGTGAAATCGTTACATGGAGAGGTCTCGGCCGCGTAACTGCGCGAGCAAATCATCCCCGACAGTCCACTGAGCGCCGACAGTCCGTTGCCCGCACGGCGGTCCGGCTGTGATCGTCAAATCGATTGGCCGTTCGTGTACCGACACATTGAACTCGCCCTCGAGATTCGCCAACAAATCTATCGTTGACTCGCGGTCCGACGGTCGTTCGTCGAGACGTACTTGTCCGACTGTCGGCGCACGCATCGGGCTGTGTCGCTGCAGACTGGCGATGGCCATACGCGTCCCCGACCGAAGTAAGGTCAGGTTCGCGCATGCTTTCGTCCATCCTATGTCAAGTTGCAGGGAGTTGCCGGCGACCAGATTCGCGTCGAAGGCGTCGGTCGTCGCGCGGAACCACAGCGGCGTCGACTCGTTGTAGGCGACGACGACCGGCGTGCCTAAAAGGCGATCGAGTCGGCCGAATAGCGGGCAGCGTCGCGGTTCGTCGACGCACTCGGGCACGACAGGCGCCGCGGTGCACATGAGGTCGGTCAAGTAGCTGCCAATACGGCCGGGAAGCAATGTCCACCTCGCACGAGTGTCCTTCGAATCGAACGCATGCCGCAACTGTGCCAGAACTACCGACGTGCCGTCGTCGATGTCGGCGATAATAGCACTGCCGACGATAGGGTAGAAAAACTCTGCCACTGCCGCTGCGCCATTCATTCCTCTCAGCAGCCAACATTTGTCGCCCTGTCTGACCGACTTGAGCAGCAGTGTGCTCGTTCCGAACAGCGTCAGAGTTGGGTACAGGGAGAAGTCGTTCATCGGCGACTTGAGCGCCGACGGCACGACGCCGTCATTGTCTTCGCAAGTGTTGACGATTTTGGCGGTGGGCGGCGCTGACTCGGAAACGACTGGGTGGAATGGGCTTGGCTGGGCAAAGATGATGCCATCGGCGGCAGCCGCCACCTGCTCGTTGACGGCGCGCAGATCGGCGCAGTCGATTAGCGCTTTTTGGCCATTCTTATCGATGCTGAACAGCATGAGCAGGGAATTGTTGAGGCCGAAGCTGGCGCCACCCGTGCCGATAGAGACGGATCGCCAGGCGTCGATGCCGATGAAGGAATCCCTGGACGACTGAGGCGACCACTGCTGCTCGCGCTCCTGACATCTGGTGAGCGATGCTGACTCATCGGCATTGTTCCACCACTTGGCGGCGAGAGCCCAACCGACCTTGAAGGATTCGTTGTTCCTCGAGTTGAGATCGGGTAGGAGGCGGACGCGGTCATCCAGACTTAGCACGTGGACCGTGCCCACGAATCGCTCGTTGCGAAATCGAGCCATTAGTAAGCGTTGCTGCGCTGATTCCGGATCGGACGGGAGAATATTTGTGCACGCTACCATCTTGTCACCTTTCGTAAACACGATCGCATGACCGAGAACATCGCTCGACGATAAGTTTGTGATCGTCCGCGATCCGCCCACGGCCATCGGTTTGAAGCCGGACAGCGCCGGTGCGGCAGCTACTTTGGCGCAGTCTTCGAGCAGCCGCGGACCGTAACGCACGGCGCTCTGATGGATCGACCAGACCACGCCCTGACCAGTGGTAGGGAAGTCGAACTCGAAGGCAGTGCTGGCATTCTGCAGGGTCACGATGGCGAATCCGCTGAGAGCGGGCGAGGAGACGGGGAGGACGAGCTTGTCGGCGCGGCTGCCGACGATGAGCAGAGCGGAGAGCAGCGCCGCCGAAGCGACAAAGAGCATGGCGGGGAAGGGGACGAGTGGGGGCGTCGACGGCGCGATGGGCGAGCGCACGGGAAGAACTCTGCGATTCGGTCGGTCGCGTCAAGGAGAACGAACGCGGAAACCGGTCGATGGGACCGTCGGGCGGGACGGGCGTGAACACATGCCATCGCCTATCCGACATTCGCGACCCCAGGCGTAACCTCCTCCTCCTCTGTGCTATTTTGTACGGTCAAACGAATACGTCCACAATCATCCCGATCCCCCCGTCAATGGCCGGATTATGCTTTGACCAGCGCCGCTACGGTGCGCCGCGCGACGGCCCTGCAATTACGGAGAATATGTCGCACGCGCCGAGAAATAACAAACAATTCTTGGTGGTTGCGTGAACCGCCCCGTACTCCACCCTACGCAAAGACCTGTTTATAGTTAACAAAAGATGACACGGGATTGGTCTTCCAGGAGCACGCAAACGAAGCGATTATCGACTGTTTGTTAACATAACTAAACGACCGAAAACAGTCTCTTCTGCAGCATTTTGAAGCCGAAACCGCGGAATGATTTCAACTATAAACAAGCCTCAATAATAGTCGAGCCTTAACAGATGGCTGCTCCGAGCCTATCGTCGTTCAACTTCCACCACAGATAATAACTCTTTTAGGATCGTTTTATAATTCGCATGACTTGCATGCGAGAAAAGAATAACAGCATCGCAAAACATTCGTAACAGAAATTAATGAACAACGCGAACACAAAAACATATGTATATCAGCGCAATATCAGTATCAATGGTCCCAGTGCACGGTGCAAATCTGCGGCCAACTCAAGAGACACTAGCGAAAATAGCAAGCGCATATGTATGTGAATGCAAACAGTCATTGTCGTCAAAAAAGTACTCGTTGATCACTTATGCAATCACAATACTAAGTACAAACTACTATTAATCACCGGTGGTAACTAACTAGAAATTAGGAGGACTCGGACGCGATTTCCGAGGCGACGCCTGAATCAGGCTCGTTTCGCGAATCATTCGTGTCCGCCAACTCATCCGGGATGGCCTCTCTATGCTCTCCGAATTGGTCTTCGTCCGCAAAAACGTCATCAGGGAGCTGAAAAAATCAAATATTACAGGGTGACCAAGAAGTTTTGACACTATTTTTGTAAACTAATTTTTGTGCTTGCATTTCAATCTATCCCGTTTTATTTCACCACTCATTATTTTTTCATCCTTTTCTTCTCTGTAATCTCTTATTTAAACATATTAGCTTAACAATAATATTTAAAGATTTTCAAAATGACCACCAACGACTTCAATGGAATTGAAAACTTCAAAAATAGTTCCAGAACATTCTGATCATCCTGTATACTCGAAATTTCTTCGTTAGTAACAAAGCGTCGAAAGAAATACTGTACCACTGAGTAAGATTCTAATCGAAAATGTCACCTCTGCGATAGTAGTGGGTTCATTGCTGCGTTCGTCGCGGGAGGGAGCTGCCTGATTGCCGACAGAAGTGGTGCGATTCAGTCGCTTCCAATAAAGCTGTTGCTGCTGAGCGACCAACTTGTCGGGGACCTTTTGTCGCTTCAACTGGCCGTCCCACTCGAGGTCAATCAGCCCTCCGCGCTTCGCGATCTTCTGCTTCACTCGGTTAGCGAACATGACTGCATCCTCGTTGGGCTGCAAAGAAGTCGTTGCACATGCAGAGAACGCGATCACCTTCTCTGAAGTCAAAATTTCTTAATCAGTAACAGAGAGCCGCAAGGAACACCGTAAAACCCCAACATAAGTTTATCTTTAGCACGGATACCGTCAAGGAAAACTTTAAGAGAAGGTTTTCCTGTTACTGATGAAGCAATTTTGAGAGTAAGTAAACGTACGAGCTTCTCCATCGGCGGCAGGTACCACACGTCGACAATGATCGCCCACGACGTCATCATGCGAAGGATGTACTCGCCCCAGGACTGCTCACTGCTGTTCCAGAAGGGATCTCCGAAGCGCGAATCGTACTTCATCGCGATCGGGTAGATCTTCGTCCCAATCTGCAACGAGTAACACGATGCTTTCTAGTCTTTCAAACGCGGACAAGTGCAGCACTTCAGGATACAGTCAAAAGTTGCATTTATACGATTCCAGCTCTTATCCGGGTTCGTTGAGTATGCTAAGTATAGGAAATGGAAGCCAAGACATAGTTATACTTAGTCATGCTCCTCTTATTCGGACTACACTTAGTTTAACCCCTGCAATTAAGCAGATTCTACTCTACACCAAAGCAAAACAAACGAAACTGATCGCACTTCGAAAGATCCTTTCTTGAACATCATCACTGATGTGTTGTTGATGCACGTGCCTTCGGGGAAAATGAGAATTGGCAGCTTGTCGGGGTCGGCAGTGTGTTCCTTTAATCTGAAATTGGGACGTGAGTTGGAGAAGGGAAAATAACTGATATTTCTTGCCGTTGTGTGACCAATGCGCGATCTTTCGCTTCAGATCGCTCGAACCAAATATGTGAGCTGGCACGACTAAGCGCACGTTGAACGACGCCTGAAATGCCAACTGACGTATATTTCCTCGAAATAACTCTTGTCCCACAACGGTTCTTACGCCATTTGGATGGATGAAATTGTATTCCCTATACTTTCTTAAGGACTCGACAGAAATTAACCTGAACAGATTTCGCGATAAATCACCCACATGTGCGATCGTATAATATATATTCTTGTAGGAGTGCACACAAATCTGGCCGGATTCATTTCATCAGCGCAACTCAATTAATTCTATTCACTGTCGAATAATTTCGAGAAAATAACCAACCGAGCAGGCCTCCCTGAGATTGACCAATCAGCGCGTAGACGTTGTCAGTGCTCAGAATCATCACGTCAATGGGCGAAGTGTGGTTGGCGACGCAAATGCCTCCGTTCTGCGCCATATTTTCACTAAAATTGAGGGTATTATGGAAGATTAAAGCGCGCAAAGAAAGGCAAGTACCTGTCGTGGAAGGTGACGATTGAAGATACACAACGCGATAAGATTCGGTTACACATTAACATCACTTTGCGATTCAACGAGCGCTTCGTGCTGAAATTGAGCGTTATAGGTAGAACATACAGTCCAATCTGTTTATACCGATAATTTCGGTTGGTCCCCTAAGTACAGATATACACGAATTCCGCTGTACAGACAAGAGGAGTCGGTCAGCTCATAGACACATGCTCATAGATGCGTCGGCAAGCCATTTTTCATATCGACTTCTGTACTTTAAGATACCGCCCCTAATCGTAGCAGTGCTTTCATTTACCCTTCTATGTCTTTCTCTCAGCCCTAAAATCTCTTTATAGCTAAAACATTCCACGGCTTTCATTGTGGATAGTAGCGTAGTTACGATCACTGACTATTTATTTATGCTATCAAACGGCCTATTATCGTGTCCTCTGCATGAGCCTTGAAACTGAAATCGAGGAATCTTTCCAACTATAAACAGGCATTCGCCGTGAGTGCGTGTAAATCGATACTAATTGAGTCGGAAAGCGACTCTATCGGCATCGGTTACCGAATGCATCGAAAGTGTCACATCGTGCAGTCACAGTGATCGACTGCGATTCATTTGATCAGTCACTTGGTTTATTGTTCGCCCGCCGAGCAGTTGCGTTGCGACCGCTCTCCTGCATTAGTGGATTGTTAGAACGTTGATCATTGAATAAGTACATGGCATCGAGCCACAACTGCTCCGATGCCTAATATCCGCGCGAGAAGTGTGAATACAATATAGTCTTAATTTCTTAGTCAGTAACTGAAAGCCGAAGGGAACACCGTAACACACTTACTCTCAAACACTAAACTGAGCACGTTCGCTAGGGGCGTTCACACTATTAACCTTTATCGTTATAAGAAAGACTACCACTTCATTTTCTCATTACTGACTAAGAAATTACGACGATAAATAATGAATGAACTTACTCGCCGTCCGGCACAAGTCCGATCATAGCTGTGGCGATAATCAACCAAATCAGTCCAACAGAAATGATGATCACACGCGTTGGAAAGAGGAAGCCATAGCGAAAGGCGAAGCCAAGTCCCCATAGCAGAGTCAGTTTCCAACTGAAAAATACTGTTGTGACTTACGCAGAGAACAAACACATCAGGGGCCAATTTCATATAACTCTAATGTAAATATAAAATGTAGAAAAGTAATTACATTCCTGCATTTCCATCGCTCATTCCCTCACAAAATGTGGATGATAATGTAGAATTTGTGATGAAAATGCAGGAATGTAATTTCATTTCTATATTTCACATTATTTTTTATGAAATTGGCCCCAGTGAACGCACTTGAGAAATTGATATGAGCCACTCGTACGCGTCAGAAGGTTCCAAGAAGCCAGATCTTCGGCTTCGAAGCGACTCGTCACTTCATCCTCGATTATCGACTCGATACCAGCCTACAGAAACAGTCAATGAACCTGATATCAAAGGGAAACTCAGCTCACGTCCATCTTTGGGTATGTACTGTAAGTTACTTTTACCTCCCTATGACAAGCTGCCTGCGAATCATATCATTTGACATTGTTTGTACCTAATCGCTAACCAGCCTTGTCATATATTGCTAATAAAAATATACAGTGCATGTTCCCCGAAGCTAGCAGTGAGCAGTTTCCCTTGAAGGAAAAGTGATATATGAAGATTACCTTAATGAAATCGAGACTATCATCCGCGATAGTGAAGGCACGACTTCGAACGATCGGTTGTTCGCTAGTCAATTTGTCCATCATGCGTTCGGAAGCTTCTCGCTTTATAATTCCTAAAAGTATTTCGGCATTTTCGTGAAAATACCAAATATTGCCACAACGCCAAACACCAGTAGGCCAATTTACCACTGCCATGCAAAAATATGAAAATGACTACGTGCGCAACCGCTCGTTACTTAGGCGCCCCTATGTTCTGCATTGGCGAATGGTAAAATTGACCCAATGGTGTTAGGCGCTTGTCAAAAATTGCCACAACGCAGCGGCAATCCACCCACCGAGTTTGCCTGAACCATGTCTTCGCCGATTGTTCTCCGAATCGTCGGCGATCGAAATTTCGCCATCTAAACGTTCGTTGTCGCTTTCTTCGCCAGACGCCTCGCGTTTCTGTCGAATTGCATTGTTGACTTGCTTTGTTCCCCACTAAAACGAATTTTAATCATTGGCTGGCTTCACATCGCGTGGTGCTCGACGATAAAGCTTTCTTATTTTGTTATACATCCAGAATATACACTCAGGCTTTTAACGAACCTCGAATATTCTGAGCAAAGTGGCCACATATTTGCGTCTGATGCCGAGAGATTTGCCGAAAGTAGCGAGAACGATCACCAAGATGACCAGTCCGAGTAAAGGCGGGAACAGAAATGTCCCGAGCAGAATAAGTAGCTGCTCCATCAGGCGGTACTGCCCAAACAGCGAAGCCGTCCAGACCACTGAAGAAATATCACGTGAATAAGCGCAAACGTTCAATCCGAACGTGTGCCTATCTCAGTCGACAATCAATTCCAGTCGAAAAAACAATACACTACTTGGCCTTTTTTATTCCGTCTCAGCTAATGCTCGCATTTCTATTAACACATAGGGCCGCAAAAACGCGGCGATCCTTGTTGGCCGCGTGGCAGTTGTTTTCGACGGCCACAGAGAAGCGAACAACCCCGGTCACGAACCTTCGGTCGCGAAACACGTGCGCTACTGCGGTTTTAAACACACAACGATTGCAATCAAACGCGTCGAGACCAATAAACGTTTTGTTCGCTTACTTTTCCGAGAGGACGAACGCGTTGCGTTGAGGTGAAATTGGGATTGGAGAGGCTGCGAGGGTGACCTAGCGTGTTTCTGTTTGCAAGAGACGCTAGCAGCAAGCGTGTATGTTGATCATACAATCATGAAAGCGGAAAGTGGCGTCTTTACTACTGCGGGCGATAAGTGTACGTGCGCGCTTAAACCTCATTCGTCTGCGTCGCGCCAGCCGCTTGAACGGCCGTCTGTTCAAAGTACAGCGCGCAATCCACCAGTTCAGTCGAGTAGCCAGAAATCGAAAATCAACGACGCAACTGGCCACTCCCGCGCCCCTCGCCCTTTGCTTCGTTTTTCATGTTTTCGCGCAAGTGTTCGAGCTCAGTAAAGATTGACAGAAAAGACACAGACATGTGCATGCATGAAAGCGATATCGGCGTCGGCTTGTTCATATGATTCAGCTAGCCGAATGGCGGGTCGACACTTCCCCCCAAGATATTAGTTATTTCAGCCTCTCGGAGGGAGAGTAATAACCTTTGTATACCATTAGCTGAGATTTTTAATTTCAATTCAAACTGTGACGATAATAATCCCTGATCAAATTATGGCACGATGTGGCGCCAATTTGATCATCCGTCACTGAAGAAACAATGAAATGTCTGAACAAAGATAACTAGCTGCGCGCTTATGAGCGCTGAGTGATAATAATTGGGAAGGAGTGATCTCTCTCGTCACCAAGACGACTGTTGCTGACTTAAGAGACGCTTTGAAAACGTGAAGGAAGTGTGTTATAATTATGCAGAGCTTTGCTACTCTCGTCTTCTTCTACTCTTTGCTTGTATAAACCGGGAACAGCTACGATAAAATCCGTCAAAAGATCTTTTTCCACTTTCTTAGGGCGGTTATTTGAGCTCATTGGTGAGCAGAAGAAGACGCTGCAGAGAAGAAGGAAAAAACTTGAGCCATGGGTCTGTGCCAAAGCAACCTGATTCGCTACCAAATTGAACAGAATAAGAGAATTGAGAAAGAGCTTCAGATCGCATCCAAGGTGCAAGGGCAGACGCAGAAATTGCTCCTTCTCGGTTAGTGAATCTTCTCATTTGCCCCGAGTATATGCTACTCACAGAGGTGTTGATCGCCAAAGTATTAGGGATTTCGTTTGCTTTCAACTTCTTCCGTATAGAACCTATTTCGACCTACTCTAATCATAATTTCAAATAATTTTTAAGCTAGCTTCACGTGGCAGAAAAACTTTAGATAAGTCATTAAGACACGATCAGAATTTGATATAACGCTGTGCCACATAGAAAAGAGTTCGTCAAAACGCGATGTGCCGATAGACAAAACGCAAACAAGTCAAAAGGAAAAGTTTTTTTCATTGACTCTTGTTCTCACACCTTAGCTATACGACAACTGTTCCTGACGGGATTTATTATTTCGCGTGGCAGTGCGATGAAGTGCATGCAATTACCTAAAACGAACTATGCCTTTCTTGGCGATCCCTTGAGTTATCGCAACGCGTCGCATTGCCTAATCAAAGTAGAACTCCTGCCCTTACATTTCATTTCATAGAACTACATTGATTTGTGTTGCTCTTTCTCTGAGAAATCGAACGTTTTAAAATATCTGGCGGAAAACAATGCATCGTTGAGCGTTTCAAAACTACGTAAGCGAGTTAGTTAATTTATCAAGCTCACTTAAGTGAAGCAAGTATTTCTTATTTACCTAGGTTCAATAAGTGCTGATTTACGTACTTATCACCTAGTTTAAGAGACATTTCGATGAAACTTGGTAAATAAGGTTAATTAGGTATCTTGTTTACACTTTACAGCTTTCGGCTGTGCACTATTGCGTCAAAGAGCGTTTAGTTCTGTGCATGCTGCAGACTGTGCCATGAAGCGTGGTTCTATTGAAACTGAATCAGAGCCACAAGAGCGAGTAAGAAACTAACGAGGCGCTAAATATATTCTGCCCACACCCTTCTACATTCATGCTTTTCAGGCGCGGCCGAGTGCGGTAAAAGCACAATTCTGAAACAAATGAGGTAGGCTCTTCTAAGCAGCTGCTCACTGAATTAATTGCTCTATGATTGCGAATGTGGGGAGGAGGGAGAAGGGGGAAGCTTGCATGATAATATTTCTTCGAATATACTTGACAAGCACAAAAGCATCGCCAGAGGCATTCTCGATCCCAAATGCAGTGTCTGTCCTGAATAATAATAATTAAGCGGTAGCGTTTGATTCGATATTGAGGATCTACAGAGCAGTTCCGATGCAACTTAAAGTTTTTAGCGGTCAGAAGTGCTTTAATTCTTGGTTTGTTATCATGTATGAGTAGAGCTTTTGCGAGAATTCAAAGCTCAGTGGATAAATGGTGATTAGACTGCTTAGGAGGGATCTGAGCACCTCCTGGGGCATGCTCTTGTCTCCTCGGGACTGACGCATTTCGTGTGATTAGCGCAAGCAGTTTGAGGAGCTTTTCCAATAGCTTAAAAGTTTCTCTTATTATTTGAAATAGTATTCGCTTCGAGAGGAGGCATCCAAAGTCGCAACTTAGTCTATGTGCAGCTTTTGAAGCATTTTGGAAATGCTAGTAGCTTTTAGCTGCTCTCTGTTGCTCTAATCTTGCTGCTCAGTAGTCAAATGCGAATATTTCTGCGCAATTATGATAAATGCGGCTAAAACATATCTGAAGCCTGTTCCTCGAAAGCAAATACAAAAGCTTTGAAGGGTAAAATATATAAAGTTTTGTTTCTTGTTTTATATACGCTATCGAGGCATAGACGCCTACTAAATAACCGCATTGAAAGAAATAAGTTGTATTACGCGAGGTAGTCTCCAATGAAACGCTGTCAGTTAATTATTATTATTATTCACTCGGGATGTTGTCGTAGAGTTTGTTCCGCTTCTCTAATCTTTACCCAAAAGACTTTCTTCGACCACTTCCTTCCTATTCCAAACTCATGAAATTATGGAAATTCTCCTTAAATATGCAAATGAGAGAGATCCATTTCAAACAAATAAATCAATTCGAGCCGGTCACAAGTTACATCATCCGTTGATAACTTTGCTCGTTCCCTGTAAAAACTGTCAATGAAATTAGTGTCGGTATGTTTATGGCTCTCTGTAGAATTCTCCACGACAATGGATTCTCGCCAGATGAGCTCGATAACCAGCGGAGCCTCATCTATTCGAACACTATCCAAGGCATGCTGACCATGATCAGAGCGATGGACAACCTCGGCGTAGTGCCGAAGAGTGCAAAAATGCAGGCATGAGAATTTCAGTTCTCTGATTTGAATGGTTGCTTTTTAATGGTTCGGATTGCTTTAGCGAAACGCGTCAATTCTTCGCGAAGTGGTGCAAACAGACCAAGAGTACTGGCCGTTTGCTAGGGAAACTTACGAAGCGCTGAAGCAACTGTGGGCAGACGAAGCTGTGCAGGAGTGCTTCAGCAGACGCGCCGAGTATCACCTCCATGACGGCGTCAGATAGTGCGTTGCCTAAAAATATCTCGCCACACAGTGTCCCGAACTTATACCCGCCTCCCGTAACGTTACCTTGACAAGGGCTAAATGCAGCAGGTCATTTAAACATCCCTATTCTTTGACTAATTGTGAACGGTCGCATTAAGTTGCGAGAATATGCAATACGTTAACCAGAAGATAAATAGTCAATAGAAAAGAAGCATACGAGGCCTGATAATCAGATGAAAAGAACAAATAAACTAAAAGAACATTAAAGATTAAGGCAATTGGTTGGTTGTTTAATTACTTGTTGCATTTAACATTGATCAGGAAATGTTTTTATTGATGGGGTGTAAGTTCCGGCCACGTCGCCGCACACCTTCAGCGATTTATTTCATAAGCCTTTTGCA
>NIUQ01001348.1:0-31617 GCA_002796945.1 Plectus sambesii | reverse complement strand
CAATTAGGAACGGCCAGAAGCAAAAGTATGTGGTTGAAAATTATTGGATACTTACATTTCGCTCAGTTTTTGACCAAATCGAACCATTAACGGTATCAGTTAGGCAACACGTCACATGAATCGACGACAAACGGCAGAAGTATCATCTTTTCTATTCCGCTCCTCTTCGTCTACTTTCATCCCGCTTTCATTGCGACTCTTTTTAGAATGCATCCCGTCTTGTTCCGAACGATACGTGAGAGAATCAGAGGAATGAGAACGATGAATAATCGATGACCGGAAGTATATATCGCTTCTGTAGGTAAATAAGAGTTTCTGATAAACATGAACATGGGCCACGGAGGATGTTTATAATTTTTCATGAGGCTTTTGGCAGAGATATGGATCTTTTTTACATGTAACTGCAAGTAATGCGCCGACGCATCAAAAATGTTTGACAGAAGCGGCAGAACACTGGTTTATGGAGAAAACTTCATTATGCGAATCAGAAACATTTGCATTCAAATAGTACATCAAATGTAAAAAATATCGATGTAAGAGAAAAGCTCTACTGTTGTATTGCTTTGCGCGCTACATGCGCAAAAATAGTCTTAGTGTGGCACACGTAGCGGTTTTCGGTCTACTAGTCTCCCATCGATCACCACTCAATGTGCTCTTGCGCACTTCACCAAACTAACTAACAGTAACCTTTTTCAGTCAAGAACCCATCACTAATGTAGATTTTCCTAAAAAATTTTCCTAAAATTATGAAAATTACTGAGAGAAACCGTGGAACCTCATTTTGACATGTTTTTACAAAAAATTTTATGTGAATTTTAGTTAGTTTCCTCTCGTAGCAGATCACGCGAAATGCAACATTTCTTATATGATCTTCATAGGTCTTGCAACGTCTTGCCTTAACAAACGCCACCGTCGTCATCGAACGTTACTGTAGCGCGCGAAAGAGCACATTACATGCGCACGCGCGGCGGCGTGATCAAAGTCTGAAACGCGTCCGGGCAAGCTCGTCTCTGTCCCCGTGCTGTTTGCGCTATTCTCTGAATTTCTGTTCATGTCGCTTGGGTTTTTTGGACATAGTTGTTGAAAATAAGGCACGAAGAGTCTGGAATGAGTGACGATAAGCGAAAAGACCTTCCGTATGGCGTCGAGTATGCCAAAAGCAATCGGTCGATGTGCAAAGGATGCAAAAATCCAATCAGTCAGGTTTGTTCTTGCAATGATTTTCAGTAAATGTACCCTCAATCAGCTTAGGTTATCCATTCAACCAGACAACCATTGAACCTTATACATGCCAATGCCTAAGAAAAGCGAAAAGAGCAGTCACAGAGTTTCTGACATTGTTTTATGACGCCAGCTTCATTTTTTGTATGGTATATTTTACTCTACCTTAGCAAAATCCTCTGATTATGTGTTTTTATGTGTAGTACCGGCAAAATATTTCTGTACATATTTATAAGCAGTACGACAAGAATATAACATACGATTTGAACTTGTTGACAATTCTTCCTGAAAACTGCTAGAGATATTTCACCAGTGCAACTTTATTAATCTTTTACACACGCCAAGTTAACCAATTTCTTGGCTTTGCACTCACTCCTATACTTTGCATGTAAAATGAACCCATATAACTGTAGATTTTAATGAATCCTGAGTTGTGCTTATTCAGGTTTTATTTGAGATATTTTTCAGGAATCGCTTCGCATGAGCGTCCGTACTCAGAGTCAGTTCTTTGACGGGCTCCAAGATAACTGGCAAGTTTTTTTTTTCATTCACTATTTTGAATTATGCAAATCACAATATGTATTACACTGAATCGAGCTTGTTATAGCATATAGAATCTGTTCATATCACGTACTTGAGCTAGATTCGTATTTAACACGATAATCTTTCAATAACATAATCCCATCTCTGTGGGAACTATTCGATGCCCTGTCTGTAGAAATTCACCTGAAACTTGTAAAAAATCGACATTATATATGTTGCAACCCAATATATTCCTAAAGTACGACTCTGGTTTAAGTACGCGATATAAAATCAGTACATCATTTCTTTGCATATATCTAATCAAATTGTGTATTTATCTTAAAATCATCGTATAAGGGATAATACTGTTCGTGCAGGTTTCATTTCGCGTGCTTCTGGAAGCGAGTGAAGAATGCGGCAATCAACGAGGCGTCGATTCGGGGAATGGACTGGCTCAAGTGGGAAGATCAGGAAAAGATCCGCGAAAAAATCAATAACAGAGGTTCTCTATTAGTTATAGTCAATTTTTTTCGATTAGTAAGAAGAAATCTATCCAGGCACCGTAGTTGATAAAGATGAGCTTTTTTCGCTGTTTCAACATAACAGAAAACCAAAAGTTTCCGGGAAGTGTTGTATTTTTCTGGATGATTTCCAGAACTTTTGTGGAAGACATCTTGAAATCACTTTTCAGGAGCGGGTGGAGACGACGAGGATGAGAACAGCTCGTCGACCACCGCCAAAGTCGAATACGCCAAGACGAGTCGATCAAAGTGCACAAAATGCAGCGAAAAAATTGATAAGGCAAATATTTTTCCATCGCAGCGTCCAGTTTATTTTGTATTGTGGTTTAGGGCACCGTCAAAGTCGGGATTAAATCTTCCTGGTACCATACGGACTGCTTCCTTCAAATACCGTTCAAAGGAAAAGTTGACTCGTAAGTAGTTCTTTATATCGTTTATATATTTGTGTCTTTTACATCAGTAACATGAAATTTTGATCAAAATCACGTTCTTTTATAATAATTATTAAATCTTACAAGATGTCATCTTTGCTTTGGAAAACATCCTTAAAGATGTGGATTGAGGTTTATTTACCATTGTTATTGGATATATTGCTACAGGATATCAGGATTTGGCGACCTAACTGAAGAAGATCAAGGAAAACTGAAGACTGCGCTCGAAGCGAAGAATGAACCAAAGTAAGTATTGCTGGACGTATTGTCTGTTCCCAATCGTCTGATATCATATCCCTGATCATTATGCGGGAAGTAACTAGCCACCCACTCTAGGACACCTTGTACATCGATCAAGTCATAAGTCTCGGCCGATTAATCATTCCTTTTCCCATAATTGTGGTGATAGAAATTGTCGTTTTAAGATTTTTCGAAACGTTCTCCTGTTTTATGCGTGCCAAGACTATTTTTAGGTCCGCTATGCTCGCGTTATCTCATTCTAAAGTTGTGTTTTCTCTAAACAGTTTAACGCGGGCATATCGTGGCTGTGCGCAAAATTGAGTGAAAACATTGCAGAAAGCGAAAGGGTGAAGAATCAAATGGCGATGCTAAGCCGAAGAAACTCAAGGCGGAGGAACGCGCCGAGATAAAAGAGAAAGCGGCTCTCAAGGTTACTTCTTCCCGTACCTATTGTACCATATTTATTGTAATACAGTAGAGTTCACTTATATAGGTAATTTTGGCCGATCCCTTAAGTATTAATATAAACGAATTCCATTGTAGTTCGGCATATTATTCTGCCATGCGTTATTATGATAGAGTAGAAATCTGTTTATAATGGTTTTGCGTATGAGAAATAATACGCTTATACCGGTCGAAGTCTGCCGGCCTTCCATTATACCCGTGCAAATGATTTTCAATGTAGCATAAACGCAACTCAAACTTGAACGGAAACCATTGCAGAGTCAATCGGAGGCGTTGTGGAACCTACGCGAACAGATGAAGCAGTATGTTCACAAAGATGATATGGGTGCTTTGCTCAAACTAAACGCTCAGGAAATACCCAACGGCGGTGTTGACAAGGTAAGTGGAGTTTTGGAGAGTGTTGCTAATTTTTAGCTTTCAGATGTTGGATCGCCTTGTAGATGGCTTACTGTTCGGCGCTCTCAAGCCTTGCTCGCAGTGTCAAGGGCAGCTCGTGTTCAGGTGAGGAAAAGGTTGTTCTCTTGGTACTCCGCTGCCCCTCCTGTCTTTACTTTCTTATCTCTCAATAAGCCGGCTATATTCGTTAAAAATTTCTTCATTAATAAGAGGAGAACCTTCCCCCGTGAGGTTTTTATTGACTGTACCCGTGCTAATAATACGCTTAAGATAATGTTCTATGCTCCTTAGAACTTTATTACTGATTGTAAACTTTTGACTCTATGTTATTATCATTATGATTGACGAATAAACAATTGCAGCACGTCACAACAAAGCTACTTATGCACGGGGCACGCATCGGCATGGGCAAAGTGCGAATATTCAGTGGAGAAACCCGTGCGAACGCCATTTGTGATCCCGGAGGAGCTGCACGAAAATGAGTGGCTCAAAGCTTACAAAGTCGAGGTATGATGCTAAGTCTTGTTGAGCGTTGGTATTTCTAGTCAAAATTTGTCGATCAGTAACAAGAAATTTGAGATTGTAGAATTCAAACTGCTTCGAAAGTCGATAGCGCTTTTTACTGTCAGTTTGCACACGTAAAATGTCAATAAATTATTTTAATTCGTGATGGAAAACGATGTCCAAGCATCGAAAAGCGAAATAATCTTTGCCAACAACGGTGCCTGACGAGATTTCTCGTTACTGATCGAAATAGTTTGACCATAGCCGAGTCCGCCTGCTTCAGCATCGAATGGAGCGCGTTTATGCTTCCGGTCGTCGATCGCAAGAGATCGCTGTGAGGTAATGGACCTTTTCAGTTGTCGTAAAATAGCGCAAATCGTACTATTAAAAAACACAACTGGGACTGGCCGGTGCTTGAGGTATTGCGTACCCAACCCACCAGGCGCGCATACCTAATTTTATTTTATGCTCTTCCAAATAAGGTTGCTCCTTCACAGTACAGTTTTTTTTTGCTCTTCTAATTGTGGGGATCAAATTGATAACTTGTCTGGGAGAGGTATTTACTCTCACGCCAAACACTATGAGAATAAATGCGATATTAGTTTGTCAATCTCATTTCAGCCATTCAGTCGCTGCTTTGAGCAAGAGCAAGTCGGGTTCACAGATGCAGCTAGATCGTGGAAACGGTCTGAAATCAGGCCACTCCGGTATGATGAGTCGACAAGGGACCAATGTCTTAAAGCTAGTATAAATTGTAGAGATGTAATTGCAAATCTGCGTAGTCATCATTCATTTGTTTACAAGACGTGGGATGATGATAATGGAAAAGTTTAATTACATTTCTACATTATGTAGTAGTTATATGACATTAGCCTCAGCGTTTATCAGGCTGGCATCAATTTCCTTCAGGCAAATCGGCGAGCGGCAAACAGAAGGTGGTCGTCAAAAATGGCACCGCTGTCGATCCCGAGTGCGATGTCGCCGAAGTTGTTCACGTTTACCGTGACAGCAAAGGTTGGAATTACTCTGCTTCATTCTACGAGCATTTTTTTGATTAGGAAAATGGTTACGGTACAAAATACCGTAGTTTTCAGTGATTATCTTTTTGTTGCGAAAATGCAATATTTCATCATCCTTGTAAAAATGAAATCCAAAGAACAATTTGGTTGATGTATAATCTTTTAGTGATTGTAGGCAAGGGCACCTTGAAGATATGTTAAGCGTAATTTTTAGATATATTCAATGGTTTGATTTAGGAAAGTAATCTTTGATGAGCATCCAGAAACGTTTCCGAACCAGTTTGACGTGTTAAACTGGCTAAAACATCATGCACACGTGAAACAATACTTAATTCTTTGTTTTGGCATGCAATCTCTTTTAAAATGTGCAATCGACTTTAGAAGTTGTTTGTCTGACTCAGTTTGGGTTTTCTTTTAACTGATCCGTAACTTTACTTTTAATCAAGTGCGATAATTTTTCAGGGCATGCTTGGGATGCGGTTTTGGGAAGTGCTGACCTCTCTTCAAACCGCAACTCGTACTACAAACTGCAACTGCTCGAACACGACAAGATGAAACGGTTTGTTTTTTCGCATTAGAATGGCAATCAAACGCTTTCAAAGCTGCACAGTTCGTGTCATTTACTGCTATTAATGGAGGAAATTGACGATTTTTGACCGTTATTAATTATTGCTGTCGTAAAAGATAACTCGACGATTGTAAGCGATTTGAATGTGAGCAAAGTTTTAATTGATTTTTTTTCGCTTGGCGCTCTGCCAAAAAGCTATGAAGAAAATTTTTGCTGAAGTGTAAATTCGCGACGTTTTTTCAGTTACTACGTATTCCGATCGTGGGGACGTACCGGTACGACGATTGGCGGCACGAAAACGGAAAATTTCGGCGGCAGTTTGGAGGCGGCTAAGAGTAGCTTTATGGAGTAGGAAGAAAACTCGTTGCAATGTACTTATACGAACGCTTCTGTTTAGATTATTCCTCGACAAAAGCGGCAACGAGTGGGGCGGCGGAACTTTCGAGAAGAAGCCGGGGAAATTGTTCTTGATGGAGATCGACTACGGCGGAGACGAGGTACATACGCTTAGGCTGTGTCTGAGACTATCGCCACAATTTCTTCGTTAGTAACAAGAAAATCTTATTTTGGTCTCGCAGCGAAAAAGTAACGCGCGAAATGCAACTACCGTTGCTCAAAGCGAATAGTCAATAGCGAGAATATCAATTTAAAGCGTTCTAAATTGTTCGAATAAGATGTACTATTTTATAGGTATAAATGTGGGATATACTCTTTCCAATTTTGCCTTCAGCTTTAATCCGTTTTTATTACGAGTTATTATTCAAAGAAATGCGCAGGAATTCAAACAGAAATTAACTATCGCAAAATTCCTATTTGTTCCAGAAAGATTTACCGGCGAAGCCAGTCAAGCCAGGTGTCAACTCTTCCTTGCCCAAAGCAATTCAGGACATCATCCTCATGATCTTCGACGTCAATAACATGAAGCAAGCCATGAAGGAGTTCGAGGTGAGTCTATATGGTTTCTTTTGAAAGTGCTTGTTTATATCTTTTCTGCAATACATCCTACTGCACTCATTTCTTCGTCATTGACAATCAAATAAATTCTGGTACTGCAGTGACAAGATTCGAGCGGGAAATTCAATTAGTGAATGTGCTAACTACCTCATCCTTGTCGCTTCATTCCAATGCCATATATAGTTCTTTCCGTTAAATAACTCGGTGATACAGTATGCCTAGAGTTACGGTATGTATTATCACTGAATATGAAATAACTTAGAGAATAGCATGTCCATCTACGTATGTGAGCGTTGCTTCAAAACAGCGCATCAATACAGGGTGCACCGTTAGAATCCGGACTAAAAGCGGGAATTTAACATTCAATTTTGTCCGGATTCTATCGGCGCACCCTGTACATGACGATGGTTCATTTCAGATCGACATTGAAAAGATGCCGTTGGGGAAACTGAAGCGTAGTCAGATCGACAACGCCTACAAAGTACTGACGGAGCTTCAAAATGTTGGACACTTTTCTTCGACTACTTTAAGGACATCTTGACGGCGATTTGTTGCAGATGATGGCTGGCGGAAAAAAGCCCCTTCCCACCGCCGTTCTGGACGCTTCCAATCGCTTTTATACTCTCATTCCCCACGACTTTGGCTTGGAAAAACCGAAAATGCTCAATACTGAAGAAATCATTAAGGTCTGCTTAGTTTATTTCAGTGCCTTTGGTTTTCATTTTAATCGTTTACTGGGTTGGCGTTTGCATCAAAAGTGGTCAGTGGTCAAGACGGATAAACTGATAACGCTGATAATATTCGTTAACAAATGACGATGGAATATTGTGATTGCAGCAGAAGACAGAGATGCTCGACAGTTTACTCGAGATAGAAGTGGCGTACAACATCCTGAAGGAGGAGAAGGCGGAAGCCGATGAACGCGATCCTGTCGACGTTCACTATGAAAAGTTGCACACTCGCATGGAGGCAAGTCGATTCTTTGCATACCCTACAGAATCATCAATATTTTCTATTATTTTTAATTTGCACTTTATTTAGACCACTTTCCAGTTTAAACAGGGCACTTTCGAAATCGAATCGAACACTTTTTAATTCTTACTTAAATACTTTATCAATCAATTGTAACCTTGTTGAATAAGTTTTAAGAAAAGTTTTGAATCTCAAGTGGAAATGGCGTACATAAATATATTTTCCCTAATTACAGGTCTTGGACAAGAAGAGCGAGGAATTCGAGCGTTTGGCGAAATACGTGCAGAACACGCACGCGGCGACGCACAATACCTTCAAGCTGCAGATTCAAGATGTAGCGTGTTAATCTTGATGAAATATGTTCATTCTTAAAATTTGGTGGGATCTTTAGGTGATAAAGATCGAGCGCGAAGGGGAAGGGGAGCGGTTCGCACCGTTCAAATCGCTTCACAATCGACAGCTGTTGTGGCACGGATCTCGCCTGACGAATTACGCCGGTATCCTGAGTCAGGGCCTGCGCATCGCGCCTCCCGAAGCGCCCGTGGTAGGTTGCCGTTGCGATAAGCGCTTACACCAGTACTATAAACAATAGAATTCGCTTATACCGATAACTTTGGGCGGCCTCTGAGCTTATCTCCCCATACAGTGAAGTTAGCTTATACCGGTAAGTTTAGCCGGTTCCCCACGTACCGGTTTAAATTAATTCCACAGTATTTAATAGCTACCGTATGTCACCTTACAAAATTTAGTTCCTTGCGCTAATCAGGCGTCCGCATGTTTACAGTCGAAATGTTTTGATTTGTGACGAAGAATCGAGCCAGGTACTGTAGGTCGCGCAGATGAGCTCGCTTTAGGATGCTTGAACACGATTTTTCATCAAGAATGATAGTAGTGATTTCGTGTTACTGTTTGGGAAATATTGGCTGCAGACGGCTTAATGGGGATGTTAAAAATTTTTACTGGTGTTAGGCGCTTGTGTCGTTGCACTCTTTTTTGGCCTATTCTTCAATTTGTATGCATTCTTGGTATAGACCGGCTACATGTTCGGCAAGGGCGTCTACTTTGCCGATATGGTCAGCAAATCGGCCAACTACTGCGGCGTTCACTCTGGAGGCGAGGGACTAATGCTTCTCTGCGAGGTTCGTCTCTTCTCACTGACACCACTGCCTCAGTTTTCCGCTTTAACTTTCATCATTTTCACTTTTAATTAAACGCTTATCGAATTAATCGATTGGACATTTTTATTTTTTATGAGCTCAACGAAGTGTACAATTTGATTTTCAAATGTGCCCAAGTTGGTTTGGAAAACGTCCTTTTTGATGTGAAAGTATTAAAGTAAAAATGGAAATTAATTAAGCTACAGTATCATTTTATTGAGCGCACAACCGCTCACTCTGCGTAAACTGAGCGTATTTTAGGTGGCGTTGGGCGATATGCAGGAAGAGTTAGCGGCAAAGTCGATCACGAAACTGAACAAGGGCAAGCACAGCTGCAAAGGTTTAAATCTGTCGTTCGTTCGCACTCGATCATTACTGAACGCTCTGATTGCGCGCAGGTGTGGGCGGAACGATGCCGGATCCCAAGGGACAGCACGTCGACGAAAATGGCGTCGTCATACCGATGGGCAAGGGTGTCAGCACCGACCGACATGGGCTCAGTCTGCTCTACAACGAGTTAGTCGCTTTCTCTTTTCTTTACACTACCTAGCACCTTAATTCTTACATTCCGTTTCGTAATCCTTCCATGCAGTTTGTCACCCTTGCGTATCATTTTGTCAACCTAGCGTTCTAATTAAATATCAGAGATAAAGAAATATGGTGCAAGAGTGCCGAATTATGATAGTAAATGAATAAATTCACTCTCTTTAGCTTCTTATTCCTCACCGCTTTTTATTCATTATTCTCTTATTATAGTTATCATTCCACGCTATTTCAGGTACATTGTCTACGACGTCGCCCAAGTCAATATCAAATACCTTCTGCGCATGAAATTCGAGCCTGTTAGAATGTTCTAGAAAGCCTTCATGGGTGGTGGTTTGCCATTTCCCATGTGCTCTTATGTACTCGCCTTGTTTATTTGTTGTTTGTTGTTATTTCCCTTCTAAACCGATTAGAGGGAAATGCGGTCGCCCCATACTCTCGAGAAATTTTCGTACTTTTTTATTGGCTACGTATGGTAGCGTGATTAATTAATTACAGTATGTGCCATATCCATTTCAAATTAGACATTTTCTAAATCAATCGATTTTCTATTACAAACTTCGCAAAGTGTTCATGTGAAGTGAAAATGGTTAAATTGATATGATTCATGATCAGGTGAAAACAATTTACAGCGTTTTCTCCAAGGTAGAGGCGGCCGCAGTCTTGATCCAGAGTTTCCTCTCCAGGTGGTACCTCATTTTGTTCTTCTTCGGTTGAAGTAGGAATGTTGGAAAATGTTAGTAGAGTACTTGTCGCCTGTTCTATCATTACTGATCGCTTCGTGATTCGATCGCCAAATGTCGAATGTTCGCGCGATACGCTCACTTCTGTCGTTGCGGCGTTACCTCATTCTCAAGATATCTGTATTCTATTCGATAAAGAGGTTTTTATATTATTAAGCGTTGTTGGAATAAGTTTATCAAGCGCGATTTTGCTATCGGTACCATTTTTGGAGGCGAAAGCGCCTTCGACTCTTCATGAATGAGGTTTGGATGGTTGGGGTATCCTATACTGATGTTTCTATTCCGAAATATTCATTTTCGCGTAAATGGATCATATCAGATGCACATTCTTGAATCGCTAAATATGGAACCTGACTCATATTTTTGTTAATCGTGACTAATGCGATGAGTTTTATACCATAAATATTGCAACGTCAGTTGTAATGTGAAGTATGTAAGACACGAATTTCGGAGAGTTGCAGTTCAAGGTCGCCTACGAATGACAACTGTCATTGCCTCCTGATTTTATGACACTATAACTGTTCGAGGTATTTATGTTTGATTTGTAAAGTAGGAACTAAAGTTGATGAGATCGTCCACCTCTACCATTTAGTCTGTATGTGAAACTGCGCGCTGCAATTGTCGTTAAAGCGGGGTCGGGCAGATAGGGGAAATGTTGCCTCGACTGGCTGGCGCGGTAGCCGCCGACCAGCAATGAAGTGCCTAATCGACTGAACAACTCGACTCGAGTTTCTCAGTTTGCTACGGCGGGAAGGAAGCGGCGGTGGTTGACGAGTGGCGAGGGTGGAGAAAACAAACGCCAATCGGCCGCGCCGCTAATCCGTGTGTATGTGAGTGCGCGAACGAGTGAGTGTGGGCCATTCGTCAATTGGTGGCGCGCTTTCGATGGCCAAGTTTGTCGGCGTTTGCGATCGACCTAGGTCGCCGTCTGTCAATTGCCGACGTCGCCGCTGCGGCGCGTTAATATCTCTTTTGTGTCAGCGCGCGCTCGTAACTCGCCAAGGGTCACGTGTTTATCGGCGCGCCGTCCATCAATTCGTTCTTTCGCTGGTTTTCATCGGACCCCCAACTGGGAATTCTCCATTTCGACACGCCGAGCTTTGGCGCGGTCGGCCGATTCCTCTTCAATTTCAATCGACCGTCGACGATCGCGCAGACGATTTGGTGGCGGGGTATTTTGGCTCGTTATCGACTGGTCTTGCAAATCACCGCCTAGCCGCTCTAGTTGCGTTGTCGGTCGTTGGTCGACGGCGTGGATTTGCGGTCGTTATTTGCCAGAGGATGCCGACGAGCGGAGCGAAGCGCGCAGGTCGCGCGGTTAATTGCGCCGACGTCCATCGGTCATCGGTCAAGACCGGCGGTGCGGCTAGCGAGGAGGTGCGATAGAGCGATCGTCTGCCATCGAGAGACGCGCGCGATCGCTGATCGTATCGGCATCGGGCGGGTCCTTGCCCGACTGGGCGTAAACAACACTGAAACTGACCTCGACGCTCGACCGACGGTCATCATGCGCCGACACCGATATCGCCAATGGCTCGTGCCACCTTTTACAGATCCCTTTCCTCTTCCCTCCGCCGCGCGCGTCTTGCTCTCTCCTGTGACGGTCAAAGGCGCTTACCGCTGTCGTCCACGCCGCGCGACTGTTCTGGGTGGCGGTCGAACAGCCGGAAACGTCGCGATCCGCACTTAACCCCTCGCGCGATGCCGCCATGACATTGTCGTCCCTCGTTCGTCCCTGCATTTTTTCCGACCGAACGAGACCATGCACTTCGCATGACCGTGTCCTGGGCGGTCGTCTTTTTCTCCCCCACTTTTATGCCCTTGAAACGCGCGAGCCGATTCGTTTTCCGTCTAGTTTGCGATCGCTACTGTTCTCTCTCTCTGTTCTGTCTGTTCTTGTACGAGCGGAGCTCAGAAATCCGTCGCTGCTCATTCGGCGCGCTGTAGGCGGCCCTACGGCTCGCCGTTGGTCGGACTTGGCGATTTTCTGGGACTCGCCGGTCGAAAATTGCTCGCAAATCTCTCTTCTTGCGATAATCGGTCCGGTGGCCGATGTAGTTGTACCGGTGTAGTTGTCGTGCGCCAGGCATTTGCGGCCCCCTGGGGCGTCGCCTCGCGGTCCACTGGGCACCTGCATGATCGCGTGGGCCAGTGGGCTATACAGATCAGTCGGTTGTCATTCTCCTCCGTGCTCTCTCAGCACAAGTCCATGCGCAGTAACTGAATGCCGCCGTGTCGCTTTGTCATTCGCGCTTTTGTTTGTTCTGCCGATCGTTAGAAAACGCCGGTGACACCCGACACCGACGCCACCCTCCGCAACTGTCCAATTGCTCTGATTACCGGTCGGCGGCGGCGCTTTCTTCTTCCAATTGACGCCGGCGACGGTAGAGAAGCTTCTGGCGCTCGCCGACGTCATCGGCGCGAATCGGTATCTCGTGCCTGCGCTTAGTGTTTGCTTGTCGATCCAAACTAGTCCTTTCCTAATAGACGGTTCATTGTGCGCGTGCGATGGTCATTGGCCCCGAGTATTACATCGGCTTTCGTCACTCAAAAACGCTGCTTAGTGTCGTCGCTGCCGGTCCGGGCCTGCCTGACGTGAGGATTACATTTGACCTCCGCTTCGGCGGTGATGGGCTGAAGTCTTCCGTCGGCTAACGGTGGTTCGTCGACGACCGATAAAAACGCAATGCTGGACGGGTTGGTGCACCGGGCGTTGACGTGTTTCCACAAGGTGGCGCCGGACAAAGTTGATCCATTCGTCGTCAAGCAGCAGGAGCGCGAACGCGGCGATGGCGCAAGCGACCAGTCGCGCCAGAGCAGCGTGCTCGATCCCGATCGTATGCCCGATGAGGAGGAGCTCGACTCGGCCTTCGAGATGTTTGTCGTATGTGCCTCTCTTTCTATCCCCCGCCGCGCCCCAATCACCGGATTCACCTATTTTGCAGGCGGAGTTGGACTTGAGTGCCGAAAAGGAGGCGGCGCTCTACGATCAGCCCACGGAAAAGAAATGGATGATGCTCGTGGAACAGAGCATGCGCGAGGTGAGTCTGCATTTGCGAGGGCGACCGTCAGCAAACAGTGTTGCAACTAATTTACTTGGTTATTCAAATATTGACGGATTTCCTTGAAAAAATCTCATGGCGTATTTTTGAGAAATGGAAATAGTTGACTGACGTAACAAACAAGAATGTTGGCGGCTGCAGGACAAAGTAGCAATCTATCAATCGTGCGAGTTCTTCATGAGCGTGCTGACCGATCTCGGACAATCGTCGACCAATTACGAGCCGTCGCTGCGTCACCTCGAGGCGCTCTCGGTCACCCTCCGGACTCAGTCGCACAGGTGATCGAGTGGCGCGCTTAATCCCAGCTGATCTCTCATTGTTTTCCAGCTACGTTCAACGGTTTGTCAAACTTGGCGGGTTCGACGCCATCATCTCCGTTCTGAACATGTGCCAGCAGGTGGCGGGCACCGGCGAACTGGCTGCCGCCACCCTCGGCTGCCTAAAAGCGCTGCTTCACTCCACCGTAAGTTCGGACATCGGCGTGGGGGTACTGCGAATTATCTTCCCCCTAGAGGGCTCTAATCATACCTATTGGCTACGGGTGGCCTAGAGAACATTTTTCTTGGTAACTAGTAAATATTTTGAATCTAAAATAGGGTAAACATCTTTTGAAAGAGAGAAGGTCAAGTTGAGTAGTGAACATTCACGGAGGTATTTACTCCTAGAGTCCGAACACGTGTCCATGCCTGTGTAAGCAACACTATAAACTGCATCATTTTGCATCTTTATTTTTGCGTTTCATCAACTAAGGCAATAATGGGCATTTGCATATGAATAGCAGATAGAAAAGTTTTGAGGCAGCGGTGGTCGCGTGTGCCTTTCGCGTCATTGGGTGCGCTTTTTGCCGGGCGCTGTTTCGTCTCGCCCAGTTGAGCGCGCCCTTTTTCCATGTGGTTCGACGACGTCCTTGGAGCGCGACGCGCATCCATCGGACAGACAGCAGCGGCTCGTCCTTGGCAGTTTTGGCGATTTTTGTGGCCGCCGCCGTAACGATCCCCATGCGTTCGAGATTTAGGCCCACTCTACCCACCTTCGATTCCCGGGAGATCCATAATCTCGATACATCAATTATTGGCAGTGGTGCATTTTAGCATGGACGAATGGCCGTTCTACAGTCGGCCGAGGGATTAGCGACAGCCGCCGCCTGCACCGGTCTGCCCGATCCCAAGTGCAAGGTAAGCAAGCATTTAGGCATTCATTTACTGCCGCTCGCCTATTTGGTCAATTCGGGCGCTGATTCAGCAGTCCCGATCAGGTAGCCTTTTTGGTGGGCTTTGTGAGTCATCATCCACTGTCGTGTCCATATGGTAACTACCACCGGTCGTTGCGCTCCGTCCTCCCTTTTCTCCCTCGGCGCTCTAGAGCAGCTGGCGTGGATGGCTGTCGTTTGGTTGCTTCGGTTAGTGTCGCGCGTTTTTCAGCTGTCCCTTGCGGCGATCGCTGATTGCGATACGAGTATGCCCGTCGGGAGGTGTAGCGCCGGGGACGATTGGCATCGAGCGACCGTCCGTTGGTCAGAGCGCTCTCGAATCGCATTTTTAGCGAGTGGTGGGAGATGAACGAGAGAAAAGTGTGTTCGTGCAGGTGCGAGAGGATAATGAGGCGATATAGCTTGATGGCCGTGTAGTGGGGGAGATGACGATAGGCGCGTCGAGTAGATTAGATCGGGCATGGCGCCCGCGATCATCGCTACCCGCTGTTTGCATCACTTCGCCCCTCGCCACACGACCGGCGGCTGTGTGGGCAACGCGGATGCGGACGGCGACTGCCGTTGTGCTCCGTGGCGCGGGGTCAAACCGCCATTCGCCTTGGTGGCGGTCATACGGATAGGGTGGCCCACGCCNCATGTGCATGACTACCGTAATGTAGCTATGAAAATTGTGGACCCTGGGTAATTTTTGCTACACTTTAGAACTCACACCAACTCAGCGCCTCCGACATCAAGATTGCCGCCGGTCTGTCCACCGCAGCTCGTCCCCCCTCCGCCGCCGCCGCCTCCGAGCAACGCCCTCCGTAGTGCGAGCTGGAACTCGACGGATGGCACTGGCCTTTCGCTGTTCGTCAACGAAAGTCCGAAAAAGTGCGTGCCAAAACCGTCGGGTGTCTTGAAAACTCTCAACTGGACGCGGCTGTCGCGCGAAAAGATTGTCGGCACCGTCTGGGAGAGCGTCGAGGACGAAAAGATCTACAAGCAGCTCGATCTCACCGATCTCGCCGCCAACTTCGCTGCGCCCGCCAAAGGCGAGAATGCCGATGTGGGCGATATGGGAGCGACTCTTCAACGCCGACTGAACCGTGAGACGGCCATCAGCGTGATCGACCCGCGGCGCGCGCAGAATTGCACCATCCTGCTGTCGAAGCTGAAGCTGACCAACAAGGAGATGCGACACGCCGCGTTGAGCATGGACGAACGCGGCCTGGTGCCGAGGGACTTGCTCGATCAAGTAAGAAATTGTGGGTCTGTCGGTAATGGATGACATGGAGTTGTTTTAGTTGCTGAAATTCATTCCGACAAAAGAAGAGGTGTCATTATTGAACGAAGCGGTTGAGACGTCAAAATCGGTGCGCGTCCTAGCGGCCGCCGACCGCTTTCTGCTCGAAATGAGCAAGATTCCTCGATATGAGGAGCGCATCAAGTGCCTGCACATCATTCGAACGTTCCGCGAGCGCGTCGATGACGTCAAGCTGCCTATTCTTGGTCAGTCCTTATTCCGTTCTCCTCCACTTTATCGTAATTGTTTATCCAATTTAGCGGTAACCAAATCCGCGCATGCAGTATCAACAAACAAACGACTAAAGCAGCTTTTGGCGCTCGTTCTGGCGGTTGGCAATTTTCTTAATTACGGGAAACGAAATGGCGACGCTCAGGGTAAGCGCAGCGCGGCGATTTCTCGTATTTGAGCGTCCATGTGAATAAGCGATTCAGGTTTCACTTTATCCTCGCTCGGCGTCCTAATCGACGTCAAAAATTCGCTCCGAGTCGACCGTAATCTGCTGCATTATCTGCTCGAGATCATTGAACAAAAGTTCCCCGACATCCTTCGACTGAAACGCGAACTGAGCGCCGTATTCGAAGCGTCGCGCTGCAGGTTAGTTCCGCGTTTTCGGCTCAAGTTTCCCAATCAACTGCCCCAATTTAGTCGCCAAGAGATTCATCACGAGTTAAAGGCCCTGGAGGTCGCCCTGAGCACCGTACGCAAAGAGCTCGAAGCTCACAAACGGCGCACGAATTCGTCGTCACAGCGCGATTCGGCCATTGTTCTGTCGGATGAGAACGACAATCAGCTGGAAGCGGCGGAGGCCGCCGATGCTTTCCCCGATGTTCCAGGCGACCGTTTCGTCCCGGTCGTTTCGGCCTTCCTCGACCATGCCACCAAGGACTTTGCCGAGCTGGACGCCGTCTTCAATGAGATGAAAAAAATGGTTCGTCCGCTTTTTTGCGCTATGGGTACAGTTGCATCATAGCCGGCAAACTGCTAATTAGCGCACCAGGAGTTAGATGGAAAATTAATTACGTCATTTGTTCATTACGTTCAAAATGTCACATCCGTCCTGCGGATGAGGCATTTTGAGTGTTACTTTGAAAAACCAATCAACGGATTTGACCAAGTTCTTAAATCAGGTCGCCGAAGCGCATCATCATATCTGGAATGAGCGCGAGCAAATTGAACGCGTCAAACGACAGACGCTTGCGCGATCCATATTGGTTAAGAAATGTGCGGCATTGATTGAACATCATTGAAGGGGGAAGAAAACGATGGTCGTTTCAGCAAAACGCAAAGAACTGGGGAGCCGTGGCCGCGACTTTGAGCAGCTGATTTCGGCGCTGCAGAGCGGAGAGTTGTTCTCGGACGAGTTGTTGCGGTTACGTTCCAGTTTCCGCAGTCCAAGCAAAAAGACCAAGAGTAGTTCGTCGCCCAAGAAGCGAGTCGGCGCCACGATTCGGGATCGATGAAGCCGTTAAACGCTTAATTATTGCTCGATTCGCACTACCTTAATCATGTCAAGAATCCGTTGTTTTTGTTCGCTTACATTCCCGTGATATCTCATCGCTACAGACAGCTGGCTTTACTGTTTATTGTCGGTCATGTTATTACCGCGAGGCGTCGAACGTGCTTCGAAATTTCTAAGGTGTGTGGGGACTTTCTGGCCAAAGGGTCCGTCGGGTGAGCTAGAGAATCCAACGAGTTAAAGGGTGTAACTTGCTCTTGCTCGCTGTCATTCAGACCAGGTTAAAAGGGACCAAAAATAATGAATAATTGCAAACCGATATAAAGTGAGAAAGCTATCTTCAGTATACTCGTCTAATTGTTTATAGCCTACGGTATTCTGTTACTGATCAATTAGAGGCTGATTAGGCATGACCTAGGCTCGTTGGACCCTTAAGCTCATTCGGTCCTTTGACAGGGGGATCATGGGCAGTGCTTGCCAAACTATAACCAAAAATGACTTTATGCTATTGTGCGAAGCAAAATTCGCACGTTTTAAAAGCATGTTCGACGCCTTAGGGGCGGCTGCGACGATCATGTGCATTATCTCGCTTTTTCTACTCTTCGGTGCATTTGTTGCGATGATGTTCATCAATGTATCTCCTTTGAACATTTACTCTACTTGATGCTGCTTTGTGAAGAATATTCCACGTCTGGAATGTATTCGAGATCTTTATTTTTGCGTAATTGTTGAAGGGTCTTTTTGCAATATCGAACAGAGTTTTACACAAACCATATGTTATAGTAATCTGTTCACTTTGTGAATATCGAAACAGATGAAGAAGGATGGATGCCTCTGCGCTCAGCGCCAAAGCCACGATGTTTCCTTGCTTAATGGTCGCGTGGGTTACTGTACTTGACTGCTCTTCGTACATCGGACTTCGCTGAGCAATGCCTTATTCATGTACCTTGGCCCGCTGATCGAGCAAAAGCACGCGAGACGCACAAAGGTGGCAGTCACCGATCGACGGCGCGCGCTGGACTGTCTAGCTTGCACGCATGCGAAATGTGATTTATGAGGGAAGCGAAAGGGCGCGTCGTCGGCCAGACACTTTGCGTAAATAACGTGCTACCGAGCGAGACCGCTTGCGAATCTCAACGCTCCCACTGTCTAGAGTACGTCGATGCTCAGTGCGATCACTTTTCATATCACTTGTTATGACGGCAAAAAACCTCGCGCAATCCACTCGGTCGGATCGCTATACCACCCGCTGTGGACTGCTACTAAGCAAATAAGCGGGGCCACGACGCGCGAGGAGTGAGAGCGCTAGCGGTCGACGGCGCCATCACGGACCAACCGCCGCGCTGCAGTGGACACCACCGGCCGCTGTGCGAAAAGAATCGGACGGCGCATCGAATCATTCGATCTATTGGTCGTCGCCTGTTATCGATCGACGGTCGGTGTTCTTTTGCAATAGTCAAGTGACGACTGGGCAGTGGGGCGAGTGTTACTGTTGGGCGGCACGTGGCAGCCTCTGCCAGCATCGGAATGGCGGTCCGCCGCAACTATCTCTTGCCCACATTAATTTTTACCTGCTCTCTGCTTTTCTTTCTCTTATGGCCCGCTCCTATTGATGAGAAAAGTGACTGGCCAGCGATTCATCGACCCACCGCTCATCAACAAGAGAACAGTTATTTAACACCCGATTCGACCATTATCTACAGGACCTTTCTTGACTACCGCGCTCAGCAAGCGGCCGTTCGAATTCTCGCTTTTCGTCAGTGCGTCCGAAATGAATCTTTGCGAATGAAAATTGAGGTCTATCTTCGCAATGGAACAATGATCAGCCTGCGACCTACCGTGAAACCTGTCGAGGCCGAATGTCCTTGGCATTGGGCGCCAAGTTGCGATTGGTCTGGTCATGTGATTTCCGCATTTTTGCCCAAAGATCAAGCCAAAGCTATGATCAGCGCATCGCTGATAAACTGGGAAAGCTTACTGCCGCTGTCTCAGCTGAATATTGTACAACCGAGCAAAGCTCCGCAGAAAGCGCAATTGGCGATCTGCATTTTGCCGCTCTATTGGTACACAGACTGGCTTCAGCTTGTACAATTTTTCGAAATTTGGAAGCTGCAGGGTGCCAGTCGGGTGTTTGTATATTATCATTCAATAAGTGAAACGGTCGACAAATGGCTGGTCGCGTACGAGAAGGAAGGATTGGTGAAGCGAATTCCTTGGACACTGCTTCCCAAGAATAGCCGGGTCGATCCAAACCTCAGTATTTACCGTCTTGGCCACAGTTTGGCGGAAAACGACTGTGTTTACAGAACTATGGGAGTGGCAAAGTTTGTCGCCTTGGTCGACTTTGACGAGTTCATTATTCCTACATCCGGCACTCTACTGCAGTACTTGCAGTCGGCGCTGAAGAAGAATCCGTCGGCGGGAAGCTTTCGATTTCCGCATTTTCGCTTAGCGTTCGGCGGACAGCGTCCGACGGGAAAGCTGGCGGCGGGAGATGTACACTTCAACTGGTTGCTCAAAGCGAAGAAAGTCGTGTCCGACGCTCGAAGCGGACCGTCAAAGACGGTGTTTCTGCCGGATCGAACGGATGTGCTGCTGACGCATCAGGTTCGCGCGCATTTGGCGGGCTATTCGCAGGTCGCCGTCGACGCCAACGAGGCGATGCTGCTGCACGCGCGAGCAAACTGGCAGCAGACGGCGAGCGCAGATAACGGCTCGTCGGCAACGGCGATACGGAAAATATTTGGCGAATCGCTCAGGAACGCCGTTCTTATGCAGTTTCGGCGCATCTTTGCTAAATATTTCGGACGCAACGCAAAGTTGGAACAGAATGATGGCGTCAGAAAAGAAGTCGCCATGTGTCTGTCTGACTGGAAGGGTGTCGGCTGCAAGACGCCCTATCATTCTTGCTATGCCCGAGTGCACAACATGACCAACTGGGTTTTCAGCATTCCCGAAAGACATTCAGGCAACTATTTGGTGCTCTGATCAGCTTTGCTTCTTGAAACGGGTAGAAAGACGAGTATAAATAAGATGTATTGGTGCTAGCGAATTTCAACTTTCAAAATTGAATTAAACTGAAATAAATTTTTCATTTATAATTTAAATATTACAAAATAAAAGTTTGAATCAAATTAACATTTATAACATTTGGAATGCCATCAAATTTCTGAGTTGAATCGAGACAGCTTAAGATTGTTCAATTAACTTTCTCGAATGAATGTACTCTTCATATTGTCAGTGTGTAAAATAGATGCACTGTGTGTTAATTCAATATATGACAATCTGTATAGCAACATGTTCTGCCGATCTTCAGTGATGGCTGAGCACTTTCATCGGCCTGGAGTCTTCAGTAGTACGTCGAGTGATCATGAAAATCAGGATCTCCTTTTAAAGTCTCCTTTCTGCTGATAATCAATAAGGTGAGGAGTGTTATTGGACAAGCAACACAATCGTGTTAGTTAATGTTGACATGTTTTATGTAAGCAAAATGTCTCTTTCTGCTTAACTATGGCAAGCAACAACGTACGCAGTCAAATCTAACGTTAGAAGTATGCACTCACCCACAGGGCCGTTCAGTATTCGGCGCTCAGATCACATACAGCTTGATAAATGTTATGAAGGTGGGAGAATACAGGTATTTCGAATGCCTGACGTCATAATTCCACCCAGCCAAGACAATTTAGAATAAAACATACAGTACACATCAATAGAATGAGATGATCTAAATCAACGACCCTATTCTCATATTCCTCTGAGATTCTATCCTTATGTGGAATCGATTACTAAACGGCTCAGATTTCATAATCCGAGAACATTAGAATCACCACTAGCCAAGATGTCACAACAAGGGCAGGCGTTCCGCCTCGAAAAAAGAGTCTCGGCCACTTCGTTATATTATTTCGTCTCGCCATCGTGACACTACTAAAATTGAATGAGTAAATTGAGTAACAGAAAAGCCAACCACAAGAAGACTACAACAATACCATTTATGCAAGACTTTTTACGACTGTTCACAATACAAAGACCGAACATGTGTATCGGTCATCTCATGCCCTAAGAATCATTGAAGTATTGCAACGAATAGACTAATTAACAATCACAAAGGAGAATCCCCGGCATAGAGTCGGCTTCAAACTATTTTGATCAGATTGATTCGGCCATTCTGAGATTGACCTTCGGATATTATTTCAAGCGACTGCTCACAACCCCCTAATGACCTACTCTGATTATCGGTCATAATGCATTGAGAATCATTGAAGTATTATCACAGACCGACTTATTCGCAGTCTCGAAGGAAAAGTACCGGAACAAAGCTGACTAAAGAATACACTTTTACGAATTCAGAAGCTTTGATCGGACTGATCTCGATTGACGTGCGGATATTATTTTTAGCGGCTGCTCACAATAGAAATGGCCGACCATGTTTATCAGTTATTAGGCTCTGAAAATTGGTGAACCGTATTGTAACGGATCAACAAATAAGCAATCGCATAGGAAGAGTCTCAGAATAAAACTGTCATCACAATGCTTTGACCAAATTTTTTCGACCGTTATGAGACTGACGTGCGGTTATTATTTCCAGCGACTGTTCACAATCCTAATGACCGACCATGTTTACCGGTCATTACGGAAAGGAAATCATCGAACTGTTATCCACGAATCGACTAATTATCTGTCTCGAAGGAAAAGTTCCAGAATAAGACTAGCTTTACAATAGTTTGAGAATTACTGATGCATTAACATGGATAGACTAATTAGCATTTTCTAAGGAAGATTCCCGTGATATAGCTGGCTTCACAATACTTTGCTTTGACTGAATCCAACCGACCTGCCGCTTTGGACCAAAGGTTGGTTGGTCGGACAGATCTAGCCTCTTTCGACTGCCCCAGACGACCTTTTCGTCGATGTTGATGATGTTCTCGCTAACCAGCTGTCAGAACTGCGTTGGATCGGCCACTACTCTCGCATAACTCAACAAAAATTAGTTCGGTTAGTCCAGTTATTGAGCGACTGTTGTACATAAGGTTTACTATAGTTGCCCAGATGTACCCGCAATTGTCAGTTGAGGAACGACTAAAACGCCATTATAATTCCCAAAATGCTTGATTTGAAAGGCTGTATATTGATTTGTTAGTCAGGTTGGGTGTCCTCTTCCCAAAGCTTACACAATCTTGGATGTTGTGCAATAATTTGAAACAATAGGAAGTTCACTTCAAGCTGCTGGTTCTGATCGCCCAAATCCATCAATCAACCCACAAATAGGAGGTTTTCAATCTTAGTCCTAAAAAGTCTAAATATCGTTTATTACTCGATCTAAGAGTCTTGCAGGGCTGTACTAAGCATGTTGAAGGAAAGAGCTGAAAAATTTCCAACTATGATATAGTAATAAATTGTATTCCAGTTAAAACTGTGCCCCATCAGTTTCTAATCATTCACTACCGGCTAATTCTTTCTCTTCTTTAATCTTATCGGGCACAAGTCTGAATGAGTGGGTAGAGCAAGAGATGAGTACTTGTCGGCGGCTTGGTGATACAAGACGGTAGCTCAAGAATTTTAGGTAAATCTGAATCAGACAAAATAGTTTCGCTGCAGCGATTTTTGTTTTCAATTCTTCGCTTAGCTGACATATTGCTACTTTTGTTCGAAGTAACTTGTTTTTGGATTGCGCAGTTAGCTGTCCCGAATGCTTTTCAGTCATAATTAGGGCGGCCACTAATGTGTGACTAGATATGTACTGGGGCCTATTTCATAAACCTGTTGCAATTGCAGAGTTGCAGAATTGCGGAATTGCAAATGCGATGATTAGTCATTTTCCAGTCATTTTTGGTTTTTTGACCAATTGCCGCTTATGCATTTCCGCAACTCTGCAACTCTGCAATTGCAACAGTTTTATGAAATAGGCCCCTGAAGATTGAATTTGACTACGACTCACTGCTTTTATCGTCAATTGTTTGCAGTTCGCTTGTTAGAGCTCTCATGTTATCTCCTGGCTGCCTTGCGTTGCAAAATTGACGAGTGAATGAATGTTTTATCTGTCGCCCAAGTAACATAGCAAATTTATACTGACTGACGAAACTTTTCCAAGTGTATTTTACATGCAAAATTCCTCATCTGCTTACAAATAAGACGACGGTAACTCATACTGATTGATATAATTAGATATCACAATTTCAGTCATTCATTGCTGGTTGCATAAGCCAATAATCAATATTTAAACGCCGCTCTACAAAATGCCATTGAATCGCTCGAAATTGCGAAACATATCAATATATCGGCATCAAGAGAAACTGACATCTCTTGTCAACAAGAAAACGATACGCTACCATTTGGACAAATTGATTAGAGAGTTCAATATTCTCCCTGAGGAACGGACGCAACTGATTGTAGTGAAACATGTCTTGAAGACTCTATTTTGGGCAACAGTATATTTGTCGTTCAGCTATTTGACCATCACTTCAACTTTTGAAGTAATTCATCAGTATAGTCATAATCAAACGACAACACAAATGAAAGCCGTTATCAACAACAACGTCACATACGTAAGTAAAATTTTGATCCATTTGCATAGTAAAAAGTTTAATAGGATACGAGGAAGAATGAGCTAGCCACTGGCCCTCTCTGTTTAAAACAGCACTTATGTTCTTTCATAAATAATAACGTCACTCTTCATCAAGGCCCCAAAAGACATATTGATCGTCTAAGCATAAGATTTATGGGCCTATAAATGTTTAGAGCGATCCATGCAAGGGCTGTAGGTAACCTGGAAAAGTTTTCAGTTTGGTACAAAACAGATATGAATTGTCACCGTCTCAAAAGAGTAGGTCGTTAGTCGGTGGTAAGCGCGTGCTTTTATCGTTCACAGGGAAATCCGGTGCGCTTCTGTTAGAGAATAAACTATATAATTAATATTAAACGCGATCAAACCTTTTCAGCTTCCGAACATGACAATTTGTTTCAAAATTAATACATCAGTACTGTTCAACACTTCCTCTTCATATAGTTATAATTATACATTAGCTTGGTCTCGATTTTTTGAAGAAACTATTTCACCTGAAGGCATATTTGAAGTTCATGAAAACCAGACATATGACGATGAAATCTACTTGTCTCTGCTCAAATATCTCGCCATGATCTATGAAGCGGAGCGGGCGTGGGAGCCAGGCCTTACGCAAATTTCTACCTTCCACTCGGAAGATAGTGATGACTGGATTGCACTAAAGAAAGTTCTTGTGCCGAATATTGACCGCTTTAACATCACTCTTAAACAACTGCAAAGCATTTTTGATGGAAAGTTTTGCTATTTACCAGAGTACCGAGTCGCTCAATACTCGTGCAGTTACCTTCTAGCCCTTAACATGAACAATTACCAGCTGAAATGTATCGCGGGAAGTAAAATTTCGTTTATCAGCATAGATACAATATGTTTCCGCTTGATCGGATTTCAAAACTATCTACAGCCAATGGGTACGGCAGAGGTATTTGATTTTTATCTGTACGATGACAGCAAGAATCAGCCATGGTACCATGAAATTACAATCGACCTGGGCACTGAGAGCAGAAGTGCACCGCGGCGAGCGACGACGCAAAACGAAACATATGCGTATTATTACAATCGTTTTACTGGGAAAATAGGAATTGAGACGAACATTGGTATAAAGGCCCTTTATCGAAAGCTGCCGTGTGTGAAAGATGACGTCCAATGCTCATCCGATGCAAGCCGGGAAGAGTGTGAAAGCAAGTGTCTCAGAGGATGGATCAGGGCGCACTGTCACTGTTCCCCTATAACATTCAATTTGACAGGTAAGAGCAATATTGCTTCAATGAAAAAAATTTCAGAATTCCTCAGTTGCTAAAAACCTGAAAAACCTTTCGAATTTCTTTCTTTTTCATTACTGACAAGCTTGATCGAATATTATGTTTAGAGATTTTAGCTAAAGGTGAATTTCGGTGAAGACCAGCAACAGCGAAAATTTTTCGAACAAGACTTCCAGACTTTCTCTTTCAGTGAAAAAACGGTATTTAAATCACTTGTAAAATAGATGAGATATAAGGAATGAAAATCGTACCTCGATGGTGGAACTCTATATATACCAGCATTATGTGATTCTCTACTCATAGAGACCTTATACAGGTTTTCATAGCTATGTCGCACATTTTGATGCAATACGTTCATTTTAGCAGATACATCTAATTATCGCAGTTGCACAGTGGATGATTACTCAATATGCCTGAAAAAGTACGAAGAGAATGCTACCTATTTGTGCACAAATAAATGTGTGCCTCTATGCGAGCAATGGCATTACATGAACAAGTTTATATGGAATTACGATTACATTAAAAATACTCTATCTATAAGTCCCAGAACATTTGATTATGTCATAATCGAACAAGTATTCACACGGCCCAGTTTCGAAGAGTTCATTGGAGCGTTGGGAGGCGCCCTTGGAATCTGGCTGGGACTCGATTTTGTGATCATCATTGAAATTATTGTCAATCTATTAAAGGGATTAATCAAGAAGATTTTGATGAGAAACGCTCCTATTTCCGAAGAGGACGAGCATCGCACAAGTGCCAACATCAAGGACAGAGAAAAAACCGATGAAAATGGAATATCATCGTCAAATGTAAATGGAAGTCGTATAGCTGGAAACCAAAAAAGTGATGAAGAAAATGAAAGTGAGATTGCTGGAACAAGTATTCGCCAAAAAAATGAACGTGAACAGCAAAGAATATCAAGGAAGAATAGAGAGAGTAATGCATTGAAAGAGAAACATGAGCAGCAGAGAAGAAAACGCTCAAATAATATCAGAGTGGACAGCGCGATGTTAGATGACAAAATAAAGATTATTGATGGCCATGATGGGCGTTTACAAAAAGAAAAAGTGAATACAACCGACAGCATTGACGCAGTTCAAGACGAGTACACTGCACACGCTAACTATTCTTGGTTCCTTCAAAATGTGCTCCTCTTATTCTTAAAAAGTGATGCTTCTACAAACAAAAGACTCGTTTTTCTTCGACTTGTTGAAAAACTGTTTTGGGCAGCAATATACCTAGTTGGAAGCGTATTCACGACTAGATGGTGTATTGACTTAATCAACTTGTACTTGGAAGATGAAGCGATTTATTTTCCTTCGCTGATTATAAATCGAACAGTTTCATTGCCGCCGACATCGCTTTGTTTTTATTACCAAAATGATTATCAATCTTTTGAAAGCTATGAAAATATTTCTAATGCTTTAATGGATTACTTCGATCAACCAGACATCGATAGAGTATCGTTTATTAAGATTTCTAATGAAACAACTTGGCCCAAACAGCTTGTTTACATTGGACTTTTATATTTCAGTACTCTTGCCATTTCTGAAACTGATTACCTTAATGTCAATTTTGCTGATCAATATAAGAAGCAACTTGATTATTCATTTGGTAAGTTACGGGCTTTGTGAAGCAAATCTTTTGCACTATGCATCATACTTAAATTAATAGTGATTACATTTGCACATTTCCTCAATGGTGATCCAAATGAAAACAATAATTTCGCAATACCGCAGTTTATTGCGTAGGCTACTGCGAAATTATTGTTTTCATTTGAACCGCCCTAATACATTACTATATCAAACAAGCTTTACTTTAACCGCGCAAAAATGGTAAAAAATTCGTATGACCAAGACGTTTAGCACTAATTTTTAATGTAAGATGCGCTTTATACTAAAGAGACTACTGTAAACTTCCAATAGCAAGTGGGGAGATACCATAAGGAAGAAAAATGGAGTTCAATAAATGAATAATACTTAAGTCATGTATTGGACAGGCTTATGGGTGATTCAAATGAAGCAGGGATCAACCCAACGCGCGACTGATAATTTCAATTAATAAGCAGCGACAGGGAGATAAAGTATATGATTATTTTTGCTCAGCAAAACTAAGAATAATAGCAGAAAACGTGGATTTGTACAAGTCCGTTGCCGTTGTCGTTGACGCAAGAGTTTGTGGCAATCCCACCCGCCGCAAACCCTTGCGGCAGCGACACATGTTGTATGTCGCGAACTTTTGCCGCAACGACGCTCACCGCAAAAGGTTGTGACGAGCGGCAAGAAAAAGTGCGCTCCGGCCTTTATTCTCACTGCGCATGATATTTTAGGAAGCGACAACCTAATAAGAAATGACATAGACAAATCATTACACGACATTTTTCTGCCAAAGCTTTTGGAATGGAAAGTAACAACTAACGAACTGCTACAAAAACTGGGAGCAGAATTAGCTCGCATGGCTGAATTGAAGATCACCTTCACGAATATTAGTGGAACAATTGATATCGTCAACAAGACTTCTTATTATACGGCAGCCATCACTGGTGAATTGCTTTGCTACGGTCTGTCATATGCAGTCAATTTTACTGATCCAGGCGATGTGCTGGAGTTTTCAGTAAACAGAACATCGTATTCGCAACTTCTTTCACAATTGGGGGGGAGTTACATGTTTTTCTCTGATTTTTTACTAGAACCAAGAAGCGAACAGTACCATCTTAGTTGGTATTCATCTGTTTACGGTATCGACCACTTTTTAATATATTATGGAGAAGAGTTAAAAGGATTAATAACTGTTGACAGCCTTTACACTAGTCGGCCCGCTTCGAAAGGTGTGGTATATTGCTCACCGGATATGACCAAATCACATTGTCGTGCTCAATGCCGCATCAAACTTATAGAAAAATTATGTAACTGTTCGCCAACGTATTGGACTATGATGATCCGGCCGACTTCTGGTTTAGATGAATGCACGTTTGATCGTTATATGGAATGCCTGAATTATACTGCAAACGACGATCTTGACTGCAAGAAGTCCTGTTTACCATCTTGTTCTGCTTTATATGGTCGAAGCGATTCTACCAGGCACTGGCGCTCCCCACAATACAGTAATACTTCCGCTGCCAGAATCAGCGTGAAAAATGGGATTTACCTATCGATTAAAGAACAACCGATATTCACGCTCAACAATATGCTGATTAAGGTATAGCTGGACACCTAACTGCGCCATAAAATGAAAAAATTTTGAATATGCATTGCGGGAACTACTTAAAAAATTGCAAAAAATGTTGTAAAGCAATAATACTGACCAAGTTTTATCGCCCAGAAACGCCTGGTTCAAAATATTCTGTAAATAATGTCAGAGTTTGCTATTTTGTTGCCAGTGCAATTACTTCAAGGCGGAATATGTACATATTGTTTTTTGATCACATTTTATCATCCCTCGGCGCAATTAGGTGTCTCATACGGCATTAAGTTAGGAGGAATGCTTGGAATTTTACTGGGCTTCAGTATCTTCAGCTTTTACCAGGTTTTGGTAGCAACAGCGACATTGTGCTTTGCTTTCATCTTAAAAAGGACAGGATTTGAGCAGAATGCTACATTATTGAAAATCTTGGACAAAATAAAAATATCAGAAATCGCGCAATTGGTTTCTTACCTATATCGACAATTACGTGCAATGAACATTTGCGCCGTAAAGAAAAAGATTAATATTAATGAAACTGGAAGAGAGATTTTGCTGAAAACTGGCTACATGATTGGACTTTATGCAACGGTGAGAATGGGCAGTGATCTCTTTCATTCGTTCAAAACTGGCGAATCTAAATGCCAAGTCGATTTATTAACAAATGCCACAATCAAATTACCATCTTCGACAATATGCATGCCATTGGACGCCGTTGAATTTATGTCAAATAAAAACTTCAGGCATTTTAAGAACAATATCAGTTTGACAAGAAATCTTCATTTTAATTCTTTTAAAAGCAAGGAAGCTTTTCTAAGGGAAAAATGGCCTCCATGGCTAATTCGATGGGTTTTTGAATATCTGATCATATATGATACAGTTGAAAGGCATGGTAACCAAAAGTTTATTTCTGCATTTTTTCCTGACAACGATAGTTGCTCATCAAATAAATCAAGAAACACAACATCTCATTTTAATTATCTATATCTGATAGAACTGGATGACCTGATCGGTCACTTTAACTTAACTATTCTCGAATTAAAGCAGCATTTGGGACTTGAAGTAAGAGATATTTATAAAATTAAAGCTGTCTTCATGAAGGAGGTCGATGGAGCAGTAAGGCGAATATTTTTGAATATAACTGATACGACATTCATTGGCGAGGAAAGAATCTGTTACAAGTTACCTCTGGACACCGTGCCGTTCAGCTCGAAATCGGATTATGTTTTCATTTTTCTTGATAGAAGATCGTTAACAAATCCGCAGAAACTTAGTGATGAAAAACCCATAATTATTGATTTTAGTGGGCGCGACTTTAGCACAGAGGAATATAACAGGTATTATGTGTTCGGATCAACACGTTCATTTCTGTTTGGCAATTCTTCTGTTGCAAAGCTGGACATTTCCTCAATATACGAAGCACTGGCGGTGAGCTCCGGTGTACGGCATTGCTCCGAGAGCAAATCGATGGAAACATGCCTAGATGAATGCCAGCAGAAGAAAATTGAGCATGTCTGCAAATGTTCACCAGCCTCACGATCGATTGTATCCCCAAATAATAATTTAGGTCAGTGCCATTTATTCGATTATAAAAGATGTGTCGAATTTTTGATTAGCAATGAGACGAATCTCTGCGAATCAAGCTGCGTTCCACATTGCACACGCATTAGTTTTACTGATATGCCAGGCGATTACAAAGATACGAACATGTATAACGTGGCTAAGATCAAACTCACAATGAACTCATTTGAATATCTTAGTTATAAAGAAGTGTACAAGTACACGATGTCCGACTTTACAAATGAATTTGGTGGTGCTCTTGGTTTATGGATTGGACTTGATATTCTTGTATTTGTAGATCTATTTTACTGGCTTGCGTACAAGTATTACCAAATTATCCGACAGTTTCTTTAATGTACCTTTTTCAAAGTTTGAAGCAATATTTTTTAGTAAAACATTGCACATATTTGATTACGTCACTTGCGCGACTCGTTTTTGCAGTGTAAAATGATATTATGAATATGACTTATTTGTGTTAATAGTAGCGCGGATTTCTTGTGAACCATTATTTGTTTAATGTGAATATGCATATGGATATTTATGTTGTAAACTTATTTTTCCACGGATGCGTGCCTAATAACGTATCTAATTTTACAGGTAGCAAGAGTATTACAGCGCGTTATAGCATGTTCGAAGAGGCCGATAGCGTGTCACTAACTGCGCACCAACAAACTAACTGATATCATCAGCTTTACAGGGTCTTTCATCATAACTCGCCACCTTTGCATTCTATTTCGTCGAACTAGCGTTCTAACTGAATGCAGAGAGAATAAATTATAATGAAAGACTCTGTAGAGGAAAGAAGATGACCAGTAAAAAGTTTCCATTTTCAGTTGGGCTTTATGCAACGACCGGGTTTTTCCGAAAAATCGCCCCTGGGCGTTTTAAGGTTTGGGCACTTTTGACGAATTCCACTTAATTTCGAATTAGCGCCTCGGGGCGCTTTTTCGGACTGATTTTCCTATAACGTGCCTCCGGGGAGGTTATTTGGAGGAGGGGGGAGGTTTTCGGAAAAACCCGGTAGTGTATATGCGCTAATACTACTGGGTGATTCACTAAATCGAAAAGGCGACGGAGCTTTTGAAGGGGGTACCGCTCATAGTCCAGATTTTAACCGTATGGTGTCTAAGCATAGAGCTTCAAGTGGGCGGAGTTTGGGCCTTCTCCTTTACCAACTGTCGTTGAGGGATCCACAAATGTGCGAAAAAAGGCCTTAAATCGGAGGTGACTTTGGAGGGTCACTGTAAAGCGGAGAATTAAGATGGCGAGCTGATTTTTTGCACAGGGGCAGACCACAAAAGTGCTAATGTTTTGCAAAAAATTTTGGCAATCGGCCAAAACTGCCCCATTGGCCGATTTTTGGCAGATTTTTGGAAACTTTTTTGGGCATTTTTTGAAAAATTCCATCTCAATTCTCCGCTTTACAGTGACCCTGCAAAGTCACCTCTTTTTTAAGGCCCTTTTTTCGTACATTTTGGATTGCCACAACGACAGTTTGTAAAGGAGGTGACCCAAACTCCGACCACTTGAAGCCCCATACTAGGACATCATACGGTTAGGTTTGGGCCAAAAGTGCGAACCCGCTCAAAAGTTACGTCGTCTGTTTTTTAACCATCCTGTATCAGCAAAAGCAAGTTAAATTCGTTTTATGATGTTCAGGTTAATGGAGCGCTGTATAGATACGGTAGTTATGGCTACCGTTTGCTTCTGAATCAGCGGCGATACGCAGGCGGTAAGGTTCGGCCGCCGGTCAATTCGATCACGATTTCGCTGCACGGTACCGCCTTCGC
>NIUQ01001347.1:0-32832 GCA_002796945.1 Plectus sambesii | reverse complement strand
CCGAACGGTGTCGTCATCAGCAGACGAAGCGAATTCCACTCGCTGCTGCTTTCGGCCATCGATCGACTGCAAATGAAACAGTGAATGATTGTGGCGGTCCCCGTTCCACGCCACTTTTATTTCTATTAGATTGTCTAGAACGTCTTTTCAAACACGTTGTCTCTTTTTTAAATAAAGCTACGCAAGTTTTTGAAAAAACTTTTCGGACAACCTTAGAGAATGTTCTGATATCTCTGCGATATTACACGCCGCCATTTGACTTCTAAAATGTTTCATATTGAACCAATATACTGCCGTCTACACCAGAACGGTGCGTGTGAACACGTTCTCAAGCGTGGGACGACACATCAATAATTTGCAACGTCTGCACGAGTATACCATAACATTATTCTACACAGACCAAGAAAATAGTTGATTTTTGGCCCACATTCGAGAATTAATTGCACATGCCCCATTTCGGTGTGAACGACAAAAAGTGCAAGTGAACGACCATTTCGATGTCCATTCGATATAACCGAATCATCCCTTTCTATTTTTATCATTCTTCTTCTAATAAAACCCCATTCCTACAAATCTCCTGTGCATATACCATTTCCACTTTAATAAAGGCACTTTCAAAATTACACAGAATATTTTCCAAGTCAAATCACTACTGAAAATATTCTGTTTGCTGTTTGAAAACGTCTCCTTTGAGTTGAATAGTGTCTTTATTAAAGTGAAAATGGTAAACAGGGTGGGTCAAAAGTAAGGGAAACAAGTTTGCTTTCTTATAACTCCGTGAAAACGCAACCAATTTGAATGCAGTTTTCTACCCCGAAAGAGCAACCAAGCCAGGCACCCTGACAATAACAATCGATGATGGCATATGGCTGACCTGTAGAGGCTATCAGAAGCAGGACTGTTGCTAGCCAAGCTGGATTCGGCGTTTTCGCTGATACCAGCCTTATCCAGGAATCTATTGAAGAAGCGGATATCTTCCGGTCCGTGAACAAAGGGACGCATTCCTGAAGAAAATGCGGCTCACATAAATCGCCAAGACATGGCAGAAATACGCTTACTAGCCAGCAAATGTTTCCTCTCCGATCCATAAAGCTCCAGAACTTTCTGTATGAACTCTGGAAATGGAAGATTTTCTCCTCGCCAACGTTTTATCAAAACTGCGAATTGTCGCAGCTCTTCGTGGGTTAGCGTGGAGGACAGCTGAAAGAGACATTTCATGGTGACAGTATTTAGACGCTTGTATAAAGGGCTGATTGAATTTGACATGAAAGGGGACAAAGTCATTATACGCACTGCTAATAATCAAGAATGCATAATGTGACATTTACGCATTCTTGATAACAGTTAGAGCGTAAAATAACTTTGTCACATTTCACGTTAAATCAGCGCTTTAAGTCTAAGATTAAGCCAAAGACATACCATGCTAAGGTATTCTTGAATGAGCTCGTTGGGATGTCCACTGCTGACGCGATCGGACTCGCTCGGGGTCGTCGAAGAGTGCAGATGAGCGTTTGTTCGCCGAGCCGCTGGCAGTCGACTTAGATCACTTCTCGAGCCCGAAATACTGCAAGCCATTCGCTCACACTTTGTCCACATTTTTTATGAGAAATGAAAAATTCTAATCAAATTCAGCATCGTAACGTTAAATCCTTAGATTTTCGGGTTTAACTCCGTCTTTGATTGTTTTTAAACGTTTTATCAGGTTTTTACCAAAACTGCCCACATATGGCATCATTTTCCATCTCATAACGCGTACCCGCCTCAGCTACGGACTATGTGGCAGCAGGAACATGAATGACCGCCGCCACATAGGCGTCAAACATACTTCAAAAGTATGGGCGGAGCTCGTCTTACGATAAACAAAAATGCGTTGTTAATTCTTTCCCATTTGCGTTAAAAATTCAAGCAGTTTTTGAGATATGTTTGACGCCGTAGTCACAACACCCCTCCATAATCGGCTGCTAGAGGTTGAAATTGGATTACGAAAAAAATCATTTGGGTGGGGGCGGCTTCACGGTATCCATCATTCATCAATAATGTATTATTGATTCTGCGCTCGAACATGTAATCACGTGTAAATTCAATCGTGATGAGATCAAAGTGTAATTTTCTGGTTGACCGATCAGTGTGTTTACATGTTGTTTCGACAAACTTAACCGCAGAAAGTAAATATAGCTTCGTCAGGAGAAAATTACAATTAGAAACAGCAACCCCAGGCTTAGAATTCAGATATCAATGAACAGGCTTCAGAATTTTGTGAAAGTTGTACTGGAGGATATTCTTTTGTACTGCATTAAAAGCCTGAACAAACTATCGATATGAGCTGGCTATACAATAACCAACAGTCCATTGCGCTCTGCCATTTGCACGGTGTGAGGTATGAATTTCGCAGCAAATATTGATTTTACCGCACAAGTTTGCGAATTTGAATAATACTTATTTGCAACTAGCATGGAAAGTTTGCAGCGCACATCGCCATTCGTCATGTTTACCGGACGGCTACTTTCTCGCAGCTCGCAAGAGTTGCGCACGTGCGAATTCTTACAATTTTTTGCGCGCAAAGCCCATTAGGGACCGCGTTGGGCATGCGATTTGCTCACGCGACGATTCGCAAATCGCGTGCAAGCAGCGAAAAATTCATTCAGATTTTCAGCTAAAGTGTGAGATATGAAAGCGATCGAATAGACTCTCAAATTTCTCCATCAACAACAGAAAAACCGTCTCCCCTGAGGTTTTTCTTGACGTCATACGTAATAAAGATATGCTTAAGTTAGCGTTCTACGATATCCTCTTTGGACATTTGTTACTGATTGACAAAATTTGACAATAACTTACAATGAAGGGCCCTCGGGGCCGTCGTTTGTCCGACTCGCTGAGGAAACGGTCAATGACTCTGAAAAGTGTGTTGGTGAAAAGGATTAAAGAAAGTAACGGGAGGACTGACTGTGACTAAAGATATCGACGGCGGGCGGCCTGTCGCCCCGACTTTCGTCGAAGCACTGCATCGTAGCCTCTTGGTAGACGAGTTGAAAGCACTGCCCCAAGATGTTACATATCATTTCGGCAATATCCTGTAAACGCACTGTTATCTAAACCGGAATTCATTGCACACAAGTGTATAAAAATGATCTGTGAAGATTATAAATAATGCACTTTATCGCACCACGCGCTTCACTACACTTTAATAATGGTAGTATGAGAATGTTTCGGAGTCTCTCAAATCTTTCACACCGCCTTATGATTTCTAGAATTTTTCATACGGCGAATGTACTATAATAATATTCGATCTAGCCTAATCATCAATTTTTATTTCTTAACATCGCTCTACTAAAAAATTCCCTGAGTGCACATGTGTCAAGCCAGACTTTGAGATATTAAGCTTAGCTATACTCAAAAAAATTTCACTGCTGAATAATTTTAAAGTTAACTCATATGAATTGATGCTAATCAACGATAATTTTTGATAACACAAGACGTAATAATATCGATAAATATAAATTAAGAGGTTTCCCTGGCCATCGCAAAATGTTCTTTTCAACTCCTTTTCCAAAGAGCTCATCGTGTGCATCCGTAAGTTACAATCGATAATGCATAGGGCATATTTATCATGTAATAATTTTAATATATATATATTACATTCCCGAATCTATGAGAGTTAATCTTGACATTATTTAAACTTTGATACGACCCCGTTACTACGCACCGATGTCTTGCAATAAATAACCGCAAGATCGTAAACGCCTTTACTGCCATCAATTTCTCCAATTTTAATCGGCAGAATATTCAGCCCTTCCTCCTTAACGAAGCCTACTGACGCAATCATGTGAACTGGCGCGCACAAAAGTATCTCCTGCAAGTTAAGACAAATTAAAAATCGCAGAACAACTTGCTGTCACTAATCTGACCTCAGATTGCTTGTCTGTGATTCGAATGCTATAGGCGTTGATCCCTAAGACTGCGTCCATCGTCAACCCGCCGGTCTCTGGCGTCAAGATTTGTCCATCTTTCTACAATTACCTTAATTATACTATGAAATATGCAGTAATAATCCCGAAATAGGTGAATAATTTGGGAAAGAATAAGATATTATCTGTGTGATAAAATGAAGTTTTGGTTGAACCCCGACCAGCCGCGCGGTTTGACTATCGTCTCTAATCGCGACTAAGAAAAGTACTCTTAGACTTGAGGGAATTTATTGACATTCCGGTCTAGTGAATATCAGAGACTAGTAATCCAAGATTTGCTCCAATTTTCGTGAATTTTCAAACGCAACCATAGTAAGAGAAGCTTTTATTAAAAAGAGAAAACGTCAACGTTACCTTTCCTTGATCCAACACTTTTAACAGGTCAGTTCTTCCGCTGGGATCGATATCCGATGGTATTTCGGGTATGAGGCCCGCGTACTGAAAAAAATCATATCAAGTGAATCAACTAGAGGAAAATCTATTCAAAGTATCGTTGAAATTAAGAAAAGAGTAATTAATATAAATTATATGATACACCCAGTATCATTTTTGGATTTCATTGAAATGCTCTATATATCATTATGCAAAAAACGTCGCTTACTTTAACATCGAACGGCGTAAACGTATCCGACAACGTCTGAACGTTGACCATTTCGATGCCGATGTGGTGTAGATAGAGCAGAAAATTATCGAATGAGCATGAAGAGTTTCGGAGCTGGTTTCTCAAGTCTTTTCCAGCGCATCAATTGTGAGACACTTTGCGAGAAAGTGCTCGCCGTTGTGCGAGCGAGACTGTGTCAGTATGACGAATGCGACGCTGTCTTTGTCGTTCGACAACGTTCGCGAACGAGCACGCGACCAGACTCGACGGCTGTGCAAATTGTATCGCCGCTGAACATACTACTACGGTACAAGGAGGAAACACATAAATCGTATCGAGATTCACTACGAACAAACGTCTCTTTCAAGGAGCGCATGGAACGAAACCTTTCCCATAGTTCTTTCGGCGAATTTTCAATTAAATGCATTTATTAGTTAGAAGAGGAGTGATGAATGATGGATGAGAGACATGACGCATCATGAGATAATTACTGGTCTATTTGTGGGCGAGGTAGAAGGAATGTCCCTTGCGGGGCTTGATGACTTCGGGCTTCGGCTGAGGCGCTTTCTGGTACTCGACAGCGAAAGTACACATGAGAGTGGCAGGAATTCTTTCGCAGTATAAAGAGGAAGTGCATAGTTTCTCCAAATTCATAAAAGTGTCATATGACGGCTTTTCTGGTAGCAAGCGCTGGATAGAATAGGGTCTGAATAAGTGGGCAGGGTGGTACCAATTCCCCCACGCGTGAGGTTAGAAGATGATGTTGCCCTTCAGCTACTTGATAGCCCCCATCTTAATCGTCGATGCTTTTTAAGTGGCAGGATATCACTAACGGCGATGGCGGAATCGATTCAGGAAGCAGGATCGAATTTCAATTTGGAAAGCGGCGCTTTATACGTGTTAGATCATTTAGTATTGGTTAATGCTCTATCCTGGTGATATCAAAGGTGGACGCCTGAAGAATGGGTTGAATTGGGAACGATCGTTTCAATCGTTTCCTCTGTGCTATGAGCGTTGGTGCTAAAACTGGAAATGAGACTGCAAATTATATTTGACTCATAATATTAAAGAGCACTGCATGTGAAATGGCGTCTAAGCCTTCAGTAAACCAGTGTGAGGGCGTGCGATTACGGATTCTCTGACCAGAAACCAAACCTGTGGGAAGCGGCCACCATCCAATAGCGGGATGGCGTCTACTCTGCAGCTGATTCACTTGAAATGGTAAGTAGAGCTTTAGTAGCTCTGCTCACAATCAGTTAAATGAGAGCGACATATGCAGCGTGTATACTCAAATAGTATTCACTATTCGAGTTCACTTCATTTTAGAAAACGTTGTCAGCATTTTGATCCACAATACAGGCAGCTAAACCAAGATAGCGTGCTGGGTCGTAAAGCTAGCGTCCCCAAGAACTGCGTATTGAATCGCAAATTAGAATAGTGTGCACATAAATGTAGTATGTTCCCTAGTTAGCCGAAATGCTGACGACACCTGATAGAGCATACGCAACTGCATGACAATGTATGGGGGAGTGAGACAGGATTATGCAAGACCCCTCGTTACGGCCAGTTTGTATGGTATGAGCACAAGTGCTTATTGGCCGCCTGTACGCACGAGCGGGCAGAGAGGGAGGGAGCGTGTCGGAGGCTGTAACGCTCTCAACGGGAATTGGCTGCCGACGCATATGCGCTCTGGTCGGGCGGTTCGGCTGCGACGTCGTCACGGCGGAGCGCATCGCTTTACGTGTGGAGCGCCGCTCATAACTAGTCATTACAGACTTGTGATGCAATGCCGGTTGGACGAGTGCAAACATCCAATCACTTTTCCGCTCCCTAGCGGCTAATATATATACGCACCGTTTGGCCAAGCGTACTGTCATCTTCAGCCTAGCGAACACAACTCCGCATTCAATGCCGCCCTTTCCAAGCGCTTGTGTTCTTCTCAGATGATAACGAGACAAAAGCTTTTAGACAAGAAAGTGACTCTATAGCGTGTGCTCAATGCATGTTGGAAGAGAGCGATTTGCAAATCGCGGAGAAATTTTTCGCTGGCAACGAAAGGCGCGTTGCAAAGCACTGCCGTATTCAAATATATGACAATAAACAGTGCACGATTCGACATCCACATTCACTCTCTAGGCATTATTATATAAATAGGAATGCTTCTCTTAGGCGATACGATCATAAACATCGGCGTTGGTACAAAAAAACTGATAACTTTCAGATACGCATTACTGGTATGTACTTGGGAGCGATAACACATTTTGTTTCTGACATAGATATGGCGCTGTCGGAACACGTCAACGGCGCAAAACAGTGAGTGTATGGTAGTGAGAGGATTAGAATCGGCTATCGACAGACAGCGACAGGCGCCAGCAGAAAGAGAAAAGATCATAAGTTGCCACAGCACTGACTAGTCGAACCGTCGCCCACAAAACACGTAGTCAACAGCGTCCCATCGTATTATTCAGCAATCGATCCATCGATCAACCAATCATCTACTCGATTCGACCACCGCCCTACCAAATCTCCAGTCATAAATGCAGACAGCTGACAGAGAAAATAGCAATGCCTTCAAGACAAAATAATTGCCCCACCCATTAAAGGATCGACACCGACATCGGCTGTAATCCGTTGCGAAATCAACGCGCGCACTTGTACATGTACGTAATAGCATGTAAAAGCATTCGACCAAATGAACACCGCGACGAACAAAACGCGAATCACACAACGAGAGCAATTAGAAAGCTATCCGACGCGGCAGCCGTGTGCCGACTACAGTATACAGTGCTTCGTGGAGCATAGCCCGGCTCTCATTGATAAATGAAGCGATGATCAGAGAGGGATGAGACGACGACGACGACGAATCAGAAACGCACGTCGGTCACGGGAGGTGCGGCGGCGGGCCGCGTTTCTGTCGGCCGCGACGGAGAAGCCGTCGGAGTCGTCGAACTTTTGTGAGAAGTCTGACCGCCGTCGGTGCCTTCGACCGACGTCGATGCCGCTTCGTCATGTTCGACTACGGAAACGGACGGCCGTGTTGACGTCAGTCGCAGCATCTGCAGCTGCCTGATGGCCGCCGTCGCGTTGAAGGCCTTCTGAAACGCACCTCCACGTTAGTGCTCTCCGCCCCCCTCTTCACTAGCAAACTTGCCTTCCACTTTTGTTTCGCGAGGCTCTTTTTCAAATGAGTAGCCACAGAAGAGTCTGAAACGCAGCGAACGTTGACACATGCTCGAGCAAATGATAACGCAGGATGACTTACGAATGTCTTTTGTTCGAGCGGTGTTGCCGCTGATCCTGAAGAGACAGGTCGTCAGTCAAGAGACAGCAAAGCAAACATTCGGTCGGGTGACTTACCAAGGATGCGCGAGGGCCTGACGACAGGTATACCGTTTGTTCGGATTGCAGCACATCAGATGAGAGATAAAGTCCTTGGCTGAAAAGATCTCGTTGTAATGTGCCTTTCGCGCTAAGGCGCCACACTGTCTCTACCAGAATCGGAAATGTCGTCCCAGTAGGGCGAATCGAACTCGTATTCGCCGCGAATGATTTGAGCGAACAAGTTGGCGTCGTTCTCGTCGTAAAAGGGCGGATAACCGCATAGCAGAATGTACGCTATTACGCCTGTAAATTGAATCGATCAGTTTTTCGAGCGCTTATGCAACTTTCATTCGCACCTATAGACCACACGTCGACCGCTTTACCATACGGCTTCTGTTGCAAGACCTAAATGTCAAACGACGTTGTATTACACTAGCTTGTAAGCTTTGCAGAGATATCTACCTCCGGTGCTACGTAGCCCGGCGTTCCGCATGCGGTCGCCATAACGCCGCTGTCCTCCGTTTTGGACAGACCGAAATCCGATATCATTATTTTCGAACGACGACGACTCTCACAGTTCGATGACGAGATATACGTGATGCTTCTCTTCGTAGGTCTCGTATAACTGGACGATGTTTGGATGCCGCAGTCTGCAAGCGCCCACCCACGGTTAATCAGCATCGCTCCAACCGAATGGCTCGGACGGTTCTCGAACGAATCGATGTGCCCAGTCCCCGTCCGACGTCCTTTCCGTCTGGCACAAATTCGGCCCCCGACAACACACCGCCGACAAACATTTCACCCCGACTCACTTTCGAAGCACTTTGATTTCGTTCTCCAGCGATTCCTCCTTGCCCTTTAGCGCCTTCTTATCGATGCACTTAATAGCGACTAGATTACGCTCGTCAGTCTTATACTCGGCCAAGAACACTTTGCTAAAGGCACCGCTGAAACGAGCAAAAAACAGCCAGTAAAGAGCGCAGCACGAATGGAGACGACAGAAGCACTAACGTTCCAAGAACATCCTTAAATTCGAAGCGATCCTTGACGGACACTTTGCGGTCGCCGTCCTTCGTCTTGTCTTTCTTGTTGAAGAAGGGCATGTCATTGACGACGAGACTCGTGGACGCACAGGCTGCTGCAGCGGCGGCAGTGCTCGATCATGGCCCGCCGGCCGCCTATAGCAGCTTCTTCGCCGCTAACTCGATCGTCGGTCGAAATGCGCGAAACGGTCAGCGGCCAAATGCGCCGGTCATCGTCTGCACCGGGGGATCGCTGCAATTGCCCGTCCAATTGCTGTTCAACCGACCCGAGACACACCGCACGCGCGCCGCGCTCGATTATGACGTCGGCGACCGACGACGACAACTCCGCCGCGCCGCCCCTACACTCTTTCTAACATATCTCTGATGTCTTGCGCCGCCCTATCAACGGCGATAAACATGGCAAACGTGCCCAAGGTACTTTTTCGCTCGCTGCGAGACGCAGCTTGCGAGTGGAAGCGCCCAAGCCGTCGTCGCGCACTCTCGGCCGTCGCACACCGCTGGCCAGGCTTGATTGGAGCGCTATCGGGCGAGCAGTAGCTGCTGTATATGCGCCGCCTGACGAGGAACACTGTTGGCTGGTTGGGGTGGGCCAGCCGAAACAACACAGGCGAGGATGGGCGCCGTGTGCGCGATGACGTGATTGGGCGGCGGATGGCGAGCGGCGAGGAGGGCGCTGATCTGCCTCGAGAGCGGCTATCAAACGCACGCGCTTCTTCGTTCGCACTGTCCGCCCAATCGATCGCGCTCGTCACGAGGAGAGTGCGATCGTCATTGGCTGTCGCCGCTCCATTCGTTCGTATCGCCGCCCGCGGCTCTCGGCGTCGTCAGCTCGCGTCCGTCGCCGCATGCATACGCTCGCGGCGCAACGGTTCACCACACGCGTCGTCATGACGGTCGTCTACGCAGCCGATCGTCGAGCGCGCCGTCGTCGAGCACCGCGGCCGCTCCGCCGCTGTCTTGGTCGGCAGGGTGCGCACTGAGACCGCGCCGCCGATTGAGTTGTCGCCTGCGAGGCTCTTCGCGTAAACAGCGCCACTGCGCGCGACTGCTGCACACCAATACAATGTGCTGGCTTTTATTGTTTACGAACTAGAGAACCGACAGGAAGTGATGAAAGAGTGATATGGCAGTATTTAGATCGCATGGCAGAAAATTGTTGATGAGTACTAATGATCTAATTGCGAGGCAATGGCGCCGCCATGATTAGACGACGACGCCGCAGAGAGCCGTCGACCTCGCGTCATGAGCCAGCCGTGGTTGGCTGGAATGATAGCACCCGACTGAACAATTTGAACCGAACATTTTACAGTCACCAGTTGCTCTACTTATCGACTCACGGACTGGTGACAACAAAAAATAACCGCGAGGCGGAGAATATCAATAAAACTGGCAACGACTGGCAGATGGTACACACAGGGATATGTAGTTGTTGCTCGATCTTTACTTTCGTCGTGTTCCGTCTTCGAAGAACACGCCGCCGTCGAGGGCGCAATATTTGGGGCAAATACCGCGCTCGCCCTGTGGTCCTGGTTGACCAGGTGGGCCAGCTGAAAATGAACATTTCATTACTTTTTGTTTCTAGCGAACTTCCATGCAATCATTCTGTGATTGTCCATTCCATGTTGCAAACACACACAACAGCGTGCAAACGAACGTTTGAAATCTCTCTCATTCTCCGTCACACTCGACCCGCTTTACTTTACAACACAACGGCACGACGGGAGCGTTTTGGGCATCCCCGGTCGAGCAGTCATCCGGAGTCTACCAAATAGTCTCCTTTGCCGCTATTTATGACTCATTCAAAAAGAGTTACCGTATCCGGCAGACACTCAATAAAGACGGATATATACCTGGTGGTCCGGCCTCTCCGTCGGGTCCCTTGTCGCCGGGGGTGTTGGGGGTGCTCTGAAAATGACAACCTCATGTACACCACAAAACTTGCAAGCATGTTCAGTCGGCTACTCACCTGAGCGGGTCGGCCGGCATCACCGCGATCGCCGTCTGGGCCTGGTGGTCCGGGAGGTCCGTTCGGGCCGGGTGGTCCTAAAAATGTCATCAGTGCTTTCTTTGCATTGCGTGCCATGCCGTAAGCCAGTCTTTTCATCCAAAGGCATAAGTGCCTATGAGCTTATTTCGTATTACACCTTTTCACCCTTAAATGTGCTAATCTTCGATAAATTTTGGAACGGCACCCGAGCCAACGACACGAACATTGAATGGAATTCATAAATCTGAAGCTCGGGCTTTTCGGTAGGGTACCCTCTTTGCTGCATTGCTAATCAGAGGTGGATGGGGAACGATCGCTGTACGAAATGGTGTGCGAATATAAACTTTTCAAAAGTATTCACGCCCTTGCCTGTGCCTAATTTTATGTTCAGGAGTCGGTTGGCAGTACTTTTCTGATTTTGCCTTGGCACCTATAGTCCGAGAACCTATATTCCCTTTAGGTGGTACGCAGTAGTTTGCATAGAAATGCATTCGATTGACACATCTTCTCTCAATCCCCAACAAGATTAACCGCCATCAAGAAAGGTGAGTGAAACTGTACCAGCTGGGCCGGGTTGTCCGTTGTTTCCTGGCGAGCCTGGTGGTCCAGGTGGGCCGTTGTTGCCGGCTGGTCCGGATGGGCCAGGTGGGCCAGGTGGGCCGGGTGGGCAAGGGTTGCATGGTGGGATCTCAACCTCCTCTGAAAAGAAGATGCGTTTATTTAATTGAAGTCAGTTGAAAGTTATGTAACATACCGCAGACAATTGGAGGACGGCCTGGCTTTCCTGGAGCGCCTGGGGCGCCTGGAGTACCGGGCTTGCCGTTGGGGCCTGAAAATCAGCCATAAACATTTTAATGACAACATACGCGGTCGACTTCACTGCGATTCGCCCGAAGGCATTGCCTTCTGGTCTTATTTTTTCGCATGACAACATGCGACACATGATGGAATTGTTTGCGCTCGAAACGTTTCGGTAATAAGTGGGGCGCCTACAATATGGGCGCATGAAAAAAGCTACAACAAACATGCCCAAAGTGGATCTCGCTTTCCTGAAGTGTCCACGACAGATATACTTGAAAGAGCTCGCAAGTAAATAAGGTTCAAATTTGGGATCAAATGGAAGTTTTCAGTATTCCCTTCAGCGAAAACAATCTTACTGTCAGCCGACTTATCGCAGGGTGATTCGAAAGTAAGCTACAAATTTTAGACTGTTGTTTAGTAAGCCAACGAAATCTGCCTTTTTTGTTGTTTTCAAAAAATCCTTACATCAGTTTGGACGATAGAGAAATTAGTGTAATGCAGCTAGCTGCTTTAATTTTGAGGTTACGCTCAAAGTTTGATAGTGGCTGTCAGAGCTCTAAATTTTCCTTTGACTACAAATTTTCACCATAAATGATCAGCGGTGAAATAAGAGTCGAAAAAGAGTAGAACCGTCGAATCATATTCCCGCTGCTCGTCGATCCGACTCCACGCACACACTTTTTGCATCCTAATCATTAAACTCACCAGGATTGCCGGCGCGTCCGGGATGTCCGGGTCTGCAGCTAAAGTAGCATCAATTAGCAAGGATCGCTATGGAATAGCAAGTAAGAATTAGTACCATCCTTCGCATCCGCCTCNCCGGGGGGGTGTCCGGGTCTGCAGCTAAAGTAGCATCAATTAGCAAGGATCGCTATGGAATAGCAAGTAAGAATTAGTACCATCCTTCGCATCCGCCTCCAGCTTGACGCTTGGTGATGGTGCGGTTGGCGGCAAGAGCGGCCATGTCGACTGGTCGACTCGCCTTGGTGCTCACCTCCTGCATGATGTCACGAGCAGACGACTGCAAAAATAGTTGGTAAGAAAGTCGTGGAATAAACAGTCGACACCTTGCAATACTGCAGATCGCGCTTGGTCTGTTGCTGCACGTGGTTAACAAAGTTGTAAACCATCGGCATGGTGATGCAGACGGAGAGGATGGCGACTAGAGAAAAAGTAACGGCCGAATAGGCGACGAACTTGTAGGCGCGCTCCCTATTGTCTTCCATGGTGACAGCTGTTTTTGACTAGTGATGACGTGCGCTCGTGTAGTCGTCGCCGTCGTCCGAGGAGACACAGAGCGACCGGTGGACTGCCGGCCGACCAGGGTCTTATAGGAAAACGGTGCTCCAGTTCGCTGCGCCGCCCGAGGCGGTTTGAGACGCGGAACGAAAGTAAGACTGCGACCGGTTCTGCCGCGTCTGCCCGTCTTGGGACAGTTTTGCTCCGTTTCCCTTTCTCCTATTGGTGGTCGTCGTTGCAACGGTTGACTGCTCTACTTGTTGCGCGAATGACGCCCAAGGCCAGCGCAGGTTGCGGTACGTTCCCACCCCTTGCACACTACGACCGGCCGCGTTGTTCGGGCCTCGGCCCGCCTTCGGAGATAGTCGGAGGCATAGGTCGTCATCCGCGTCGCCCGCGGCTAGCCGGCCTCCGTGCGTGTACCGAATGTCCGTTTTGACAAGATTATCACCCATGTGCGTGCCCCCCAGTCGTGTTCCCTCTCATGTCAATCCGCCGCCCCGTTCACCGAATCTTTTAATACGCACGCCCCCTCATTCCTTTATTTTTATTCTGGTGACAGTTTGCAACTGCGGAAACTTTGCCACACACGCACGATCAAAGAATTAACCCGACGCTGCCTTCTCCGCATGTGTACGTGCCACTGGATGCACCTTGCACTATATGATAAAAACAGTCCTCTTAGCACCTGTGTACTAACTCAATCGGGCGACGTCGCGCGCTTACCGCGCTGTGATAGCCGCTGATAAACGCGTTGAAAAGGTAAAAACCTGGACGCATGTCATTAGTGTGCGCAGACTGACGACGACTACGACAAACAAGGGTGCGACAATGAGCGCGAACAACGTCAAGCTCGAGCAAGTGTTTCGGTAGGTTTATTGTCTGATGAGAGTAAATTTTCGCTGATGCGACGAATTCCAACAGCTACGTGGACCAGCAACAAGACCGGTACATTGCACGACTCAGCGATGCGGTGAGCATCGCGAGTGTGTCCGGAGAACCAGAAAGACGCGCCGACGTTGTCCGCATGGTTGAATGGACGAAGGACGTGCGTCTGTCGCATCGCATCTTACCGCATCAATAACGACGCATCAACCGTTTCAGCTTTTGCAAACACTCGGCGCAACATGCGAGCTGCGCGAAATCGGCTATCAGACCCTCCCCGACGGCGATCACCTCGACTTGCCCCCCGTACTGCTCGGCATCCTAGGCACTGATCCCCACAAAAAGACGCTCTGTGTCTACGGTCATCTCGATGTGCAGCCAGCGAAAAAGTCGGACGGCTGGGCTACGGAGCCGTTCGAGCTGGTCGAAAAGGACGGCAAACTTTTCGGCAGAGGATCCACCGACGACAAAGGGCCGGTTCTCGCATGGATCAACGCGATCGAGGCTTTCCAGGCGACCGGCGCCGAAATGCCCATTAACATTAAGGTTATTTATCGTCCTTTCGACGCAACGTACAATTGGCTTAGCATTAAAATACTCTCCACCTACCCACCTGAAGGCCGCGGAAGTCTCCCTCCTGGCCATAGCCTCGGGCTGAGCCTGAGGAAGTTTTCCGCGATCGACAGGCGGCTGAGTAGGCAGTATTCTTTTGCTGGGACGTAGAACCACGTCATTGCAGTTCGTCTTCGAAGGCATGGAAGAGAGCGGATCCGAAGGGTTAAACGATCTACTCGCAACACTGAAGGACAACTGGCTTAAAGTATGCCAGCAATATAGATGGCATTTTGCGTCAAAAAACACTTGCAGGACGTAGATTACACGTGCATTTCCGACAACTACTGGCTCGGCAAATCGAAGCCGTGCATCACATATGGACTGCGGTAGGCGAGTTGAAGAATATCAACAGTGATAAGTGAACCTTGTAGCGGTCTGAGCTACTACTTTGTGGAAGTGGCCGGCACGGATATGGATCTGCATTCGGGCAGTTTCGGCGGTAGTGTGCACGAGCCTATGAACGATCTCGTCTGGCTGATGTCACAGCTGATCGACGTGCGCGGAACAATCCTCATCCCCGGAATCAAGGAAATGGTCGCACCCCTGACGCCCGAAGAGGAAGGACTTTACGACACAATTGAATTCGATGTGGTTCGTGAAAAACAATTAATCGTTCAGGTTCCCGCTAATTACTCTCTTTCAAGGAAACGTTCAGAAAAGACATTGGCGCGCCAAAACTAACTCATGACACTGCAAAGGATGTACTGCTTCACCGTTGGCGCTATCCGTCTCTGTCGATTCACGGTCGGTGATAGACACCAAGGCATTAGTATGAGTTGTTTTACTGATGCTTGATTGAAGGAGTGGAAGGAGCATTCAGTGGGACAGGAGCAAAGACGGTCATCCCTCGAAAGGTGATTGTTAAATTCAGCATCCGCCTCGTGCCCAACATCGACCCGAAACACTGCGACCAACTCGTCATCAAATACCTCAATGAACTGTACTCGAAGCGCGGATCGCCCAACAAGCTCACGTATTGCATGCTCCATCTCTCGGGAACCCGATTTCATTAAACTATCGCTCATTGCGAAACTGCAAGCGCGTCGACTGGCCATTTTCCGGTCATTTTCGGTTTTTTGAGCAAGCACCGCGCTTGCAACTCCGCAACGGCGATAGCTAATGAAATAAGCCCGAGAACGTCAACAGCAATCGCCGCAACTAGCATTATTAATTGCAGGGTGTCAACCGGGCACGAACCCGGTTTGCCGTGGGTCGCCGACTTCAAACATCCTCACTACCAGGCGGGTGCCCGAGCGATTAAAACCGGTATGACTTTTTTAAACTTCCGCAGCCGTTCGTGCGTTCTATTTTCCCCCATTGTCATGTGTTTACAAAATTCAGTGTTCGGAGTGGAACCAGATTTTACACGAGAAGGCTGCAGCATTCCGGTTACGCTCACCTTCCAAGAACTCACGGGCAAGAATGTCATGTTACTGCCGATCGGCTCGTCCGACGATATGGCCCACTCGCAGAACGAAAAGCTCAACATCACTAACTACATGAAAGGCGTAGGCTCCTCCTCCTTCACTCGTGCGTCATCGAATCAGCCAGCAAAACATTCTTTCAGACAAAACTTCTCGGCGCCTACTTCTACGAGATTGCCGCTCTCTGATGGAAGCTGATGAATCGTAGTTGAAAGCCGAGAGTCTATTCACATAGTTCGATTAGGAAATTTGCTCGCTTTTTGTGAGAGAGTAAAATGTTATGGGCGGGAATCGAATTAACAAAGAGAACACTATCGCGCTGATTACGAATCGGGCGCCCGTGCTTGGAAGGGAGACGAATGAATGAACGCGGCCGACCTAAGCCGGCACTGCGCGTCGAGACCATGATCCGGCCGGTGCACGGCGATTTGTTCCCTCAAGATCTTCAAGCCATGTTAATGGCGAACACTATGGCCAAACGACATGTAACGATGGTGGAGGAACGTCCTCAACCGACAGTCAACCGCGCCTGCAGATGGAAGCTGAGAAGCGCCAAAGGAGCGCTCGTTATGAGCGTCTGCGTCATGGCTTGTCTGGTCCTGAGACAGTGGGAAGAAGCCTTTGTCAAGCAATTGGGCTGCGGCGAGCAGCAGCAGTTGTGAGCAAAGAAGAATGCTGATTGAATTGAACCTGTCGGTCGTAACTCATTTGCAACATCAACGAGTGAAGTGAATTAAAAGTTTATCCACCGAGCAGTACACGCACGAGCTCGAGGCGACTATTACTGATATCTCAGATTGTAACGCTGTAGTCTCGACCGCTTGGCGGCCGACGACGAGCTCTCTCCCGATTGTACATCGTCGAAGTTGTGAGATTTGATCGATCGCTTCAAAGTCGTCGTTTGCCGCTGCTCAACAGTCAACGAAGGGCGTGAAGAGGCCAAGTTGGGCTGAGATACGCCATAACCGGCCAGGGTAGACTTGGGATTGTGCGCACTGCTCGGCCAATCAGTTCCTCTCAGGTATCCGCCGGGAGCTTCGACTCGCTCCACGTACTCGTGCCAGCCAGAGTAGTCCGGCTGGAGAGCTCTTCGTCGAAGTTCTGCGGTATACCTCGCCGCCGTCTTTGCGATCACTGTCAGCGTCTGTTTCACCCGAGGCTGCTTGAACGTACCGATCACGCTCGTCGCCAATTTCTTCTCCTCCTCCTTCTCTCCCTTCTTCGTCTCCCCCTTCTTTTTCTTCTGCTTCTTGTTTGCTGTCTTTTGCTGCTGTTCGCACGCATTGGCGTCGAGCCGTTTGCCCGAGACAACCGCCTTCTCCAATCGCCCCAGGCCGCATTTCACTTCTTCAATCAGCTGCTGGTCTTGGATGAGTTCCAGCTGGTTTTTGCTTTTGGTGTTTTCGCCGCGGAATAGTCTCAACTTTCTGAGTCGTCGCATACGGGCGCAACGCTTCTTGGCAGTGCAGCAGCCGATGTTTTGTAATTGGTGAGAGTGCATAAGGTCGGCCATGCCGTACATCGCCTTGCATATTCGATCGACCAACCGCGTCTGATCCTCTGACGCGAAAATGGGCAACAAACGCGAACTGAGTTCTGCGCTTCTGCAGAAGAGCAAATTGCAGCGGTGTACCATTTCCGACAACAATTCGCCGCTTGCGCCCATTGACTGTCCGTAGGCGCGAAGGGATTCCTTCAGCTGCGCCGCGAGATCTCGGTGCGCTTCCCATTTCGTAGCTGACGTTTCGACAGCTCCCAGATCAGTCGTAATAATTGGTGTCAATTCGGCGGACGTCGGCGTTGCTGAAGGCTTAACTACCTCTGTCGATGCAGCTGCGGCTTCCTGAACGACGCGAGCAATCGTCGATTTCACCGGCGTCGACACGTCAGCAGTCAACTTGTTCGGCGAAAGAGTGGCTTGGGCGGCCGAAATGGCCGCCTCCATTCGATCAAAAAGGTCAGTCCATAGTCGCCACTTGAAATTGACCAGGCGATTATGGAAGAGTTTCTTGGTAAGGCCCGCTTGCCGCTTGCCGAACGCCGAATGAGCATATTTCGCAAAAAGGCTTGAAGTGAGGCAAAAGCGGTCGAGTAGTTGCTGGCGGTCGGCGGACCGGAGAACGACGGCGACTCGACTGCGAATAGACTTGCGTAAGAGCAGTTGACTCAAGTCTCGCATGCTGTCAATGTCGAGCTGCGACATGATAGTCTCTTTGGAACGTCCTCGCAGACACTCGTCGATGGCGTCGGTCACGATTCGGACGTCCTTCTCAGCACCGGACGAAGAGTCGGTCGCCCGTTGCTTTTCAAGGGAGGCGGCCGCCGACTCGATCAGTTGCCAATTGTCATAGCGAGTGACGCTCTTGTTGAGGACGCCGAGATCGTGCATGAGTGCGTGAGGCGCCGTGCATTGCTGGGCGATATGGCCGCTCTGCGCGCAGACGAAGCAGGACAGAGGGCGGGTGTCGGTCGCCGACCGCTCTTTCACCGGCGTCGAGCCTTTCTTTGACGGCGTCGATGTCGTGCTGTGCAGCTGTCGCCAGCTCTCCGGGCAAATCTGAAAATCTCTCGCTATACACGCAGTACGCAGTAATGGACTAGAGCGGGACGCAAGAAATCGCGTTGAATTCCCGCGCGCGGTCAGGCGAATTCGACGCGCGTCCCTGCTGCGTATACCGACCGCCGACGCTCGCCAGCTGTTTTCGAAGCGCTCGGTCGCGACGGTGCGCGCAGCGTCCATACCAATACCACTTTTTACAGTCGCTTTCGCTTCTTTTACGACAACGAATTGTTGATTAATAAGCGCTGAGAGTGAAAAATGGTACGCGCAACACCCAGTAAGAAGACGACGGAAGTTGGCGAGTACGAAGCCAAAGTGAACGATGCACTGGCAGAACTGCACAGAAAGGTTGGCGACGCCACTAGCAGACCTATATGGCTGAGAGCACAAAATAAGAATGAGACGTTTCAGATTCACTCGGGACACTCGAAGAAACTGAAAGTTGACGACAGTTTGCGAGCGGTCGAAGCGCTGTACGATAAGATTCGCAATGAGCCGCATTTGTCGAACCAGAATCGGTCAAAGCTAAAGACGCTCTACGGCTCGGCGCTCAAAGACTGCCAGACGGAGGCAGAAGCGCTGCGAAAATGTCTGTCCGATATCGTCTACATTCGTCGGCTGCGACTGGAGAAACGAGTGGCGGCGCGTCGAGCGGCGCAGGCGGCTCAGGGAGCGGCGAAAGCGGCGCCGACGATTCGGCGTGGCGCTCTGATGGTGCTGCTGCAACAGAGCGCCAACACTCTGCCGCTATTCGTGGGCAAGTTGGGCGAATCGCCGCCGACACTCTGCGGCGCCATTCCCGAGGACGCCGGGCACGTTAGCGAGCAGGGCGATGCCGTCGCCGCCCTCGTCAAGGGCGACGAAGATGAGGAGAACTGGATCCTCGCCGAAATCGTTTCGCACAATGTTCGTTCACCCCCCCCCCCCTTTTACACTCCCTGTTACCTCAATTCGCCACTATTGCATATCATTTCGTCAACCTTGCATCCAATACCGTCAAAGTAGCGTTGTAATTGCATGCAAGAGTGACGAAATGATGTGCTAGAGTGGCGAATTGAGGTGACAGTAAGTGTGTCACCAGCAACCGAAGAGATCGCTTCTTTTCAGGCGCAAACTAGCAAGTACGAGGTGGAAGATGTGGACGAGGAGCAAAAGCTGCGCTATCAACTGCCAAAGCGTAAGATCATCGCGTTGCCACAGTGGAGAGCAAATCCAGAAACGGACGGAGACGCACTCTTCCCGCAGGACGCGGTGGTCTTGGCACTCTACCCCCAAACCACGTGCTTCTACAAGGGCGTCATCGAGCAGGCATATCCTTTTCGCTGCCCGAATCATTATCCAATCTAACTTTTTTACTGCAGGTGCCCGTCTTACCCACCGACGATTACCTCGTCGCCTTCGAGGACAGCTCCTACCCGAGCGGCTATTCTCCCCCTCTGCCCGTTCCGCAGCGCTACGTTGTCGCATATAAAGATGTAAAAAAGTGATCTCCAGTTTTTGTATGGGTGTTTTCTGTATGGTTGAGGGTGTAAAATAAGGGAATGTACAATGTCGACGACTGAAAAGCGCTACAAACTCACTCAAATCACGCTACGCTGTCTTCGACTTTTGCGCTCATTCGATCCTCTCGGTAGTGCTGCTTGAGCTCAGTGAAATGTGCTAATTCAGCAACTAACCTTCTTACAACATGCACGAGTGCTATAGTCATCCCAGACGACGCGATACACGGCACTACACATTCACGTTGATCGCTTAAGTTAGTTAGGTGCTCATCACACAGTTAAGGCATTAAGACAATTCATTAAAGCACGATAAGAATCTGCCTTGACGCTCTGTCACATCGGAAGGAGAAAGAGTCGAACAAATCTTCAAACAAGAAATCATGAAGTGAACAAATTGGTTATGCAGATGTGTCCTGATTGCCTTTTTTACCTTTATCTTAATGCCATAACTTAATGAGGTCCGCTTAAGGAAATTCTAAACAAAGCAACTCACCGCAACGACGTGACCACGCTGGTTGCACCGCTTGCAGAACTGACCGCGCACTTTAGAAATGTTCTTGCAATGACTGCTAAAGTGGCCGATTGTGTTGCAGAGAGAGCAGAATTTGTACTGGCACTTGGAGGCCCAGTGGTCGCGATCGCCGCACAAGTAACACACAACATTCTGCAACAAAAACGCCATTTCAAACATTAACGGAGTAAATTGTTCTTCCCCGCGGACATCCCTCCCCAAATTTGATTTTCTCACCGTCCGCGAAACTCCTCCCCGTGGCCGAGATTTCAGTTCCTCTCCGTCTAAGAAATGAACTTTGGACCCTAATTAAATATACGATGACGCTCATTCATATCGTGAATAGTATGATGGTTCAAGGGAGATAAAAGTTATAAGCTGTCAAAACGTCTTTTCCTTAACTTTCTCTCATTTTAAAATGAGCCTAGAGAAGCTTTTGAAACATTTTTCAGACATTCTATTAAATTAAATTACCTAAATGCTAACTTCTACTATCTTCAAAACTCTCATCCCCGAAAATTGGCCCTTCTCCATTCGTGCTGCAACCCTATTAACCAATGAGAGAGTTGATCGTACCTCCGGCTTCTCCTGATCCGGACAGCGATCCGTGACGTGATCGATGCCTTTGCATAGCTGACAATGTACGGGCAAGAAGTACCGCGCTTCGTGAGTTCTCCGCAGTTTATCCGGCAACAACTTGAGCGAATCGGCAAAGTCGACGGCCCACGGACCTTCTAAAACGAAACATTGATAAAATTCGCTGTCCTCTTCGACTCCTAATGCCTGTCATACCGCCGAGTTCATGCTGTACTTCTTTAACGGTTGTTTTTATCGACTGATCGATGGCAACGACTTTAGTTGGCGATCCAGTTGATGATCCAGTTGACGAATTTGTGGATGCTCTCCTTTGAATGTCATTTTTGCTCGCTTTCAGCATGTTAATCACAACAGGATCCGCGACGGCAGGACGTTTCGGTTTCTGGTGCGGTGACCTACCCGCACCGAAGAACTCGATCTGCAACAGGCAAATGATAATTAATGACGTAATGTTTATAAGATTTTCACTTGAAAGTGAACATTTTCAAACCAAATCACGCCACTTTGTTGACTGTTTATTAGAAAAGTACACGATTTGATCTGAAAAGTGTTCAACGTAAAGTAGAAATGGTATATTTCACAAGGTCAAAAGTTTTAAGAAAGCGGACATTTTATAGCTAAGACAATAAAATATCGTAGAAACTTGACTTGAAGCAATATCAAAAAAACAGATAAATCAAAAACTTGTTTACAAGCGTGATCAGGACAAAAGATAATTCTTATTGCCTTAAGACTTAACTTTTGATCCAATGTCTTAGCTATTCGACACCCATTTAACAGCGTTTAATACTGACCTTGCATTCATCGTCCTGTTCATCTTCATCGGAGGAGTCGACGGTGAGCACAGTCGGCTGGGATTTGGTCTCTTCCACTGCCAGCCATCGCACTGTCTGAAACCATTATCCGTTTTTTCGTGTCTAACAAAGTCAACAAAATTACACATTATGGGGCCAAACAGGGAAATTCGCCATAATAACAGCCCATTGACATACAATCAAAGATTTACTACAACTGTATGCTAACCGTGGCGGACGAAGACGATCGTTCCGCGGCAACTGCGCCCTTTTTGCGATTTTCATGATGCGATGTTAGAGAGGGATTCTGTTTACGAGTCCTCCGAAGCTTCCTCTTCGATGATTTGGGACTTTTACCAATTGCTCTCTTATCAAGCGTCCAAAGCTCATCTTGGCCTTCGCTGGAGGTGTTTGCGAGCTGTCTTCGCTTTAATTTTCGGTTGAATCTAGTTCTAGCCATGACGCCGGCGACGTACACGTGACACGTGATTATGTTATATACAACAGCGTAGAAAAATCTTTGAGTATAGAGTTATCGAAGAATAAGAATGTTATGGAATCCAAAAGGATTCATCAATTTCAATCCTAATTCCGATTCTTCAATTTCGAAATACAACTTTATTTAATCTGACGAAAAGTAAGTAAAATTGTTAAAGTTACGCAATTTCGGGGTAAAAGTATGATCTACAGTAGTTTGAGACGAGGAATCATGTTTTCCTTGCGTGGCCGTTCTCATTCAATCAGAGTATAATCTCATTCATTGTAATTGTAGCGTCCCAAATTAATTCAGAAACAGTTTTCTGGGTGGATCTCTTCTTGTTGTAATTACTGAGAAAAGTTAGGAGCAACTAACGTTGCAAGCTCAAGTAGCGTGATAATGGAGATCAATTAATCGAGTGAGCACCTATATTGTTGGCTGGGCTATGCATCGCTCTCCAAAAAGCAATTGATTCGTTAGTTAAAGTTGAAACATGATAAGCCCACATGTATTTTAAGCCTCGAGTGCAACTTTTGTATTGAATCATGCCTGGATAAGTGCACAAAACTTTCTTGTCGGATCGATAAGTACTTAGGCGGTTTCCACTGTATATCTAGTTATTCTCAGAGGTTAAAAGTTCAAAAAAATATCTATGCAAATACAAAGCGCGCAATGGACGCTGAGAAAATAGCCTGGTTCTAAGCTTACGCTTTTAATAATTGATTTTGTTGGAAGTCAAACTGAGCATTGAGTTATGTTGCAATGTGGAGATTCAGGAAAATGAACTTATGACTTAGTTCTTTACTTAGTAGTTATCTCTGTGCAAAAGTACTACTGCAACATTGGTTGCCATTTGCAAAGAAATGAGTGCCACTCTTCTCATCTTCCATCGAAATTAACTCGTCACTGTAATCTACTAAATTTTTCGATAAATTCGTATTGTGACCGTTGAATAAAAGAAATACTTCCATTCAAATAACACGATCCAAACTGGTTCAAGTTAATGCAAATCGGCAACGAACGGTCGTTCTATTGATATAAGATGATCAGAAGTAATTGGGCGCCCCTTTTTCGTACAATTCTGAAAAAGTCGAGAATGTAACATTTTGAGTTGGAGACGCAGCCGAGCTACCAGCGCGTCGTTTCAAGGGACATTTGCACAATAATATAGATGTGACGTCAGTGCTGAGGAAATCGCGGTTGCGGCATGGTGTGAAAAGAAGACGCAAACATATTTTCAAGATGCGGTTGCCCGACGGCGAGTCGTAACTTCTTCCACGGTCAGATGATCGGTGTCAAGCAGACGCACCTGCGCTCGAGGCCACCGCTCTCGACAACAACACGCACAATACATTCGGCCACATCAATCAATTGGAAGAAAGCCACGGTCCACAACTGAGCAATGTGTGTTGATCTGCAGCAAGACGTCACTCGAATGCAGGCGGTTTTCAAGCACGCCCCCCCCCCGAATTCGGCTCGATCGCCGGCTCCCGACAGACGCGATCTCTTTCTCATCTCTGTAAACTGTCGGTTTGAAATGCTTCAATACAATTTGTCCTCTTTGCTCTATGCCGACCATTCATGTTTCGGACATAAAATCGCACATAATAACGAAAATAGGCTTTTGTTGAAGTCAACAGTCATTCTCGACTCGAACAAGTAGCTCAGTGACGATAATGCGTATGTATAACACGAACGCTGTCCTCATACGCGTCTCGAGCTTACAGTTCATTCGTGCGGCGAACCATGACCGTGCTTCGGTACATCCAACCTCAAATGCCCCCTTGCAAACTATCCGACTATTCATCTCTCGTTCATTGTGTCAGGGACTAGGATTAAATTCTCCGCGCCAAAAAACAGGCTACCGAATACTGCGACTGGAATAGAGAGCAACAGTAGCAATTTCTATCGTTGCATAATGAGGTTTAAAATGGGAACTGTTGGACTGTGTAACGTGCGATGGCCATCGAAAGTTATGTTCGCGCGTTGGCATATGTGAGTGACGTTTAGTTGGGCGAACATGACCGGTGGCAGGAACATTCGCACGGTTATTGATGGGCAAACCGGTTGGATCGAAGACGATGAGTAGAAAGTGGGACAAACGCTGAATGACATCGACGTCACCGACGAGGGTCGCGACTCACGACTGGTCGAAGACTGTAAATTCAGATGACTGATAGTGCTTATAAACTTTGACGCGGGACTCGTCCAGGTGGCACGTCGGCACCGATGACTGATGCGTCACCGACGCGATATAAATACCGTTAGTGGACGTTTTATCTTACCCGATTCTTCCGACACACAGAGATCACATACGAACAATCGAAAGAACGCACAAGGCGATTGCATTGTCGCGAATTGTAACGAGCATCATACAGAGTGGAGGACATTCGATTTGTCAAAGGCAAGAAAATATTGGCGCGAGCAAACAGTATAAGAGCGCGTTGCACAAATGATATACAAAAATATAGTCGTTGCATCAACTAAGTACAGTAAAGGTCTGTCATACGCAATCTTGGTGATTGAGGATGGGGGTGTGTCGGTAGGCTTTGGCTGTCATGCCGCCTTTGCCGCAACGCGCCTTGACCCCCATGACGACAAAGGCGTCGATAATGTACAGTACGACGTTCGTCCAGACAGCCACCTGTAAAACAATTCTTTACGAGGCCGTTCATAAGATAACGCCACTCGAGCGAATAGGGACCGTCAAACGACTACGACAGCATCCGATCGACGCCTCTCCAACCCCCGCACTCAGGCGTCCCTTGCAGTTTAATGGACTAGAGCTCAAAAAGACACGATACAAATCTCATTTGTTTACGCTGACGAATTACGAAAGAACCTGTCGGCCCTGAGGCGAGATCGCGCTTTGAACGTTCCCCTTCTATGTACTCAGCGTCAGGATCATGACGGTACCTCACACCCCCGTAACGTCATCGAATGTCACTTCCTCGACATAAACAAGGAAACAACGAAAACAAGTAAAAAATAGCGCAATTCTTACCGTTAGAGGAATCCAGCGACCTTCCAGGCGCTCGGGTCCGCCGTAGTAATTAGCACAATAATATCTGGCAACAAAATAAAGCGCCAACGCAGACATGGAGTAAATAATTTCCTAAAAAACACTAATTTATAATGGCAATTTTTTTAAAATTACGAAGAGTAGTTACCACAAAGCGAAACTTTTTCGACTGATCGAGCAAGGCGGGTGGACACAGCAGGTGAACCATCATGAGCAACAACGACATGAGCGTGCAGAACACCGCTACGCCCGTCAAGTAAATTCGCACCGCCACATCCGACGCCGTCTTCGTCCAGCAGTGACCAATCATACAATCCATGCTAATAAGCGCGATAAATACAATTCCCACAATCTGAAATTAATCGCTATAAAGAAGGAGCACAACAAAAAGCCGACGCACAATCTGGAGCATTTTGATCGTGCCGTAGGGAGCAAAATATTCGCTATTCCACACACACGCGCCCAAGTGAAGCTTCTCCGGAAGTTTGTCGGAACCGAACCACGAGGAGGACATGTTGAAGAAGATGGTGAGTCGGAGAGCGAGTGCGTTCTATACTGAAACGCTGACCAACGATGACGACGCGGTTGGCGAAACGGTTAGAATAAAATGCGCGCGTGCCCGCCGTCAAGAAAACACCGAATCACAGTTTCGGCGAGCGTGGAGAGAACGCGACGACGGCCCACTCATCGGCGTGCACGAGCATAACTTGCGCACTACCTACGGAGTGCTGGGCGCCTGGCGTCCCAGCGAGCGATTGCAGTCGCCCGCTGTCCGACCCACACCGCGGGCAGGCACATTTCGTGCGGCGTTCGACTCAGCAAGTGACGTCACCGAATGGCCCTGTTCCCCGCGCGAGCCACAAGTGTTCTTATAGCCGACAAAGTAACAACACAAGCAACTGCGCACGTTCTTCGTTTTAACTCTGCCCTCGACCGACAGCCGCTTCCTCATTCCGACACGCTACTAATTGCAAAATTATTTATTCAACACCGAAGCACGAAGCTCGATAAATGCAGCATAAAATTCTCAAGCATCGATAAACATTGAAAGCACCATTTAAAAACAATCCTCCATAAACTCAGCTCGTTCAAAGCAACGGTAATAAAGATTGAAGATTTCAGCGATGCTAATTAGAATCGAGTAAATTTTACACTGCCTTGAATAACACAGCAAATTTAATCCTATTATTTAGAAAACTATAAATATTTGAAGACGCGTCGTAAGCGCACGACTGACCGTCGTCGTGACTCGATTTCGATTGTCAAAGGGCGGCCAACAGCAACACATTACTGCAGCGCTTACGCAAAGATAATACGCCGATAATGGAAAGAATTTGAGACTGATAACGCGAAGAAAGCAAGCACTCCCCGGCTCGCACGGGCTGTCGAATCCCTTGCTATGACGCACCTACGTTCAGAAGTCGCCTTGTTCACTCTTCAGTTTATACTAAACAAACACAACTACTGGCAGGTAAAAGTTCAACAGTACCACAGACCTTGTCGCTTGCGATGTCGTATTATGGTCGTTAACATGCAATAAAGCAATCAGGGGCTAACGCAAAGTAATAAAACGAACAAACAACAAATTTGCTTGGCAGAGCAAATTACGCTAGGCTGTTTGCCGCCGATCCTTTGCACCCAGCTTGTTGACATACATTGGATTTCCTGGTCATCAAAAGAAGCATCAATCACGATAGTCGAGTGCAAAGCAATGATTGCTGTGTCACGCATAAATTGCATATGCGATTGCGATGTTGACTATTTACAGCTTTATGTATGCAGATTCTGCTTCTATAGTTCGCTGAGGTCTTTTCACCAAAGTGCGTCTGTGAGACACTGCGGCCGACTGAGTGGGCACCGAGTTCAACCGGATCTCTAATGGTTGGGTTGCAGAAAGGAAGCCAAGAAGCGGACTGTTAATCAATCATTAATAATCGTCGTGGGCATTCATACCTTTCGCGTCGGCCAACAAGCACACATCCACCCCACTCGTTCGTCTCACTTTACAGGCATAGTAGTGCTAGTCGGCATTTGCTCATCGGGTGGTAGCGGTGGGAGGGAGTAGGAGGAGGAAGCGAGACGGCAATCGGCCGGGCGGTAGAATTTATATGGCCAATTGCAACGAGCGATTCGTTCATTCGATGGCGCTGACTCTTCTCGCTTTAGACGAGGACAGATCGCCTTCGCATTTTAGTTCATTGGGTCTCAGCGGTGCTCGTAAAGATGGCGCGCCGAACGCGTCATACTCCAAATTAAGTCGCGCAGGGGTCAATTGGAAGGATACCTCAAAAGCTTTGATCCCCCTCTTTGTATCTGTTTCTGATCGGCTTGCAGGTCTTTGTCCGGTCGCACTCACGCCATGCTAAAAGTGCTCCTCGTCGTTGCGTCGACTATCTGTTGGACGTGCTACGGTAAGCGAAACGTTGCTCATTCGCCCGTATAAACTGGACATTGCAGCGCTGCAAGAGCCGGAATGGGCCGTTCCGAGCCATGAGGACGATGCCAAAGCCCCAATGGTCGCCGAAAAAGTAGGCCAATGGTATTCCAGTGATGAAAACAACGGCCCGGTCGACGAAGCGAGCCTCGACGGACAATTGAGCGCGCAGAAACGCGCTAATAGATTAGCAAAGATGGACCCCAGCTGGCGACACATCGGACTCGGCAAGCGCGACACCGATCCGACTTGGTCGATGGTCGGCTTGGGCAAGAAGCGCGCCAACGCCGACCCAACTTGGGGAATGGTCGGCTTGGGCAAGCGAGCGGGCTCACCGGATCCAACATGGTCGATGGTAGGATTAGGCAAGCGGTCGGGCTCACCAGACCCCACCTGGTCGATGGTCGGTCTAGGCAAGCGATCGGCGGACCCAACATGGGGCATGGTCGGATTGGGAAAACGCGCCCATTCTCTACTTCAAGGAGACAACGCAGTCGACGCCGAATGGCCGCTCCTCAACACGAACCGAAGACGCTAACGAGTCGAATACGAGTCAAATACGAGTTGAATGCCATTCACGATGTGTATTCTTGTATTTTAGTCACAGGAGTTCGCCTGAACTATCGAAGCCGCCCCGTTTGTGAAACCGATCTTGAACGCGTTGTTGCGCACGCGTATGCACACAAACAATGTAAGACTATCGCTGTCTGGATTATGTCGCCAAAGTACATTTGATCACTTGTCCATTACTCTCTGCCAAGCGGAACGTTTACAATCCAAGCAACATGGTCGTGCCGGGGTGGCCCAATTAGCGGAGCGCACACGAAGTAGCGTCGAGGGATTGCCGAGAGTAAATGCCACCCAGAGGAGTCCATTACATTGACGGTGGAAGGGAGCATAAACTGTCAAAGAGTCAACTCGCAGCCGCCTCCGCGCTTTCCTCGGATTCGCGGCGCTCGTCGCTGGAGACGACGACGTCAACGGGCGTCGTGTGGCGCACACGGAAGACAACGGATATTTTCTCGAGTCTAGGGTTGATGCGCTGCAGGAAGTCGATGCAGGCGGCGGACGACTCTTTCGAACTGGTGCCGGTCGCGGCGCACGCCAAAATAGTCCCGTCCGGCTGCTCGTGCATCGTCGCCTCCGCCATCAACGCTCTTCTTTGATCGCTAATCGGACTGTTCCATCGCGTCTTCCAGTTGCGCCATTCTGCAATACCGTATCCTCATTGCATGCATACCGAAAACACGCTCACTTCCGATGACAGCAAAAAATGCCCCAACCTTATCGGTCAACAATCAAACTTGTCCCTTTGAAAATCTTATGCAATTCTGCATATGCACTACCTATGATGATATCGCTAGGAAGGTTCAAATGAAAGCAATAATTTCGCAACATCGCAGTCTGTTGCGCAATTACTATTTTCAGTTGATCCACCCTCGCATTATATAGCGGGGAAAGTAGTACAAATCAAATACAATAATTTATTATAAAACCTTTTACGTGCGGCAAGGAAAACTTTTTCTCGATACCATCGGTGAATCAGTTTCGATTCCACGTGATATTGCCTAGTTGGCACATAGTATACTTTTTTCTCTGTTTTTCGTCAATAAAGACGAACAAACAAAACATTTAGGAGCCCCAATGTAAAATGATCATCCATAATTTCCCAGATATTTTACACGGTCTTTCATCATTATTTCTTCATTTTAACGATCAATGTCTCAATTTCGTCATCATTGCAATTAATTAGGACGAAAGGTTAGTGAACTTTAATGGAAACTTGATGAATTGCGGCGAAAGACCATGCAAGCAAACAGCCAGTATAAGTAAACAGCAATAAGCATAGCCATCGGCGGTGCGAATAATGACCCCTAGGAAATATGAAAGCGCGCACCTTCGGCAGTCTCTGGTCGTTCGTCGCGAAATAAATTAAAGTTCTTGTTCGGGTCGGCGTCTGCCGTGATAGTAAAATAAGAGACTGTGTGCTCCATCAAGTACACAGTGAATGGCCCATTCACGTACAGCGGCTTGTCGATTGGGTGTCTAAGATTGCAAAAATTATAATGATTCTGATAATCAACATGCTAGTGCTAAGACACTNACCTTTGATACATTACTCAACGTAAGGGATCAGAGTTCTCTTTAAGAAAATAGACGCCAACTCATTTTTCAAACAGTGATAGATTGGCACAATCTAGAGAGACAAATCGATCGCAGTGTTTTTAACCATCAGCATGTCACTTTTTTTCAAGCAAAACGAACGAGCCCTTACCATGCCATTCCATTTCATCCAGAAGTTTGACGCAACAATCTTGATGCATCGGATAGTGTTTGAACATGCGCTGCAAATCAACTGCTCATCAGTCCTTCATGCAATCAAATGTGTCCACTCGATAAGAACCTGAATAGAAGTTTGAGGAATCATCTTCGCCTTGGGGAAGATGTCCAATAGCGCTTTATAGGTATCCAGATCCTTGTGGACGCCAAATTTCTTGAGATGTCTGAGGGCGGCATAAATGAACTCTACTTGACCTCGCCGTTGAGTGTTATTCTGTAGGAACAGACCTAAACGGAAGAGATAAAGGCGATTTTACGCGAATCCAATTGACCGGCAAAACGGCTGCGGCCGCGCGCCCCGCCGGAAAAGGACAACGCCGGTGTCCGCCCCAGGCGACAACAGGTCGCCAGCCCGCACAAAGATTTTACGACCGCCCACAAAAACGCCGCTAGACGGAAGCCGATTATGCAAACCGTCGCCGGTTAATAACGCCGTCACCTGTGCCCAATGGCACGGTCCGCTTTCGCCGACACGTGACCACCAACGACTTATTCGCGATAGATGCGCACGGTCACCGTCGGTAAACGCATGTCAGTAAGCTACTGTTCCCCTTCCCCCGAGCTCACCGCTCACCGTTCACTGCCCCGAAACTGTCGCCATGTCCAACAACCACATCCCTCCCATCAGCGAGCTACTGCGCTCCGCCGCCAACACCTGCGAGCAAGTCAACGACAACGCTTCGCATGTTATATTCACCATGATGCCCGTCGACCAGAGCCACAAGATGCCGCCACTCGGCGCTGTCGACGACCTGCAACAGCCGTCATCGCCGTCAGCCATGAACATCTGTTGCTACGAGCGCACTTTCAACGAGGTTGAAGACGCGACGAACGCCGGGGACGGACGGTCGGCGTACTACTACGACTTCAACAACGGCGACGAGTACAACGCGGGTCGGATGGCACCGCCGAACGAGGCGCTTCAGTGGCACGGAGACGGTACGTCAGTTGGCCATGGCGACGAATACTGCGAATCTCCCCTCTCCACCGACAGCGGCTACATCAATTATGCTCCTCTTCCCTGCGCACTGACGGCTGCAAAGTCCAAGTCGACCAAGAGTTGTGCAAAGGCCGCAGCAACGCCGACTGGAAGGGCGAAGAAGACCAGGAGGCGCATTCCCACGCCGGCGCAGCGCAAGGCCGCCAACGTGCGCGAGCGCCGGCGCATGTACAACCTCAACTCCGCCTTCGACTACCTTCGCAAGTACGTACCGACGTTCGCCTACGAAAAGTCCCTCTCGCGCATCGAAACTCTGCGCTTGGCTATCAGCTACATCCAATTCATGTCCGAGCTCGTCAACAGACCCGACGACGAAATCATCCGCAAGTATGCCAATGCTGCTGAAGAGATTCAAGCCAAATGGTCCACATCCACTTAACATCACTCTCAGATTCTAATCGCGATTCGATTCATTTAACTCATCTAGTCATTTCGATCGCTTTCTTGTGGTTGATTTGATCGCTTGTCGCGATGAACGCATTGGTGAAGGTTGCATTTTTGACGCGACTTATTGGTTTTAATCTTGGGCTAATGTGTAATTTGAAAAGTAAAAATGTGCAAAAAAAGAAGACGTTAAATGATCAAATCATGGCGCATGATAACGATGCAAAGTAAATACAGGGAATGCATTAGATAGAGAACATACCGATAGCATTGTGGAACGTCTCTTTGTTGCGCAGTTCATCGGGAATATTTGCGAAGCGATGTTCGTGTCGGATGATAGTGTTTTCGACCTTTTCATCGCGAGGATCCTTTCTATCGCGCGGATCTGGCTTCCTTTTCGTGTCTTTCGTCCATGAGTCTTCGCTCTCCTCTCCACTCTGCCGCTCCCTAACCTTTGTGACAACTTCGACTCTTTCTTTGGCAGAAAGTGGTGAAAGCGACGAGGTAGTCGACGGTTTGCTCGAGCAACATCGCAGAGGAGGTTTGAAAGTCTGACGAAATAAAGATTCGCTACAGAAACGAATCAGCCGTGGACCTGCCACTCGATACATTATCTTTTAAAGCCAATTGAAGAAAACTATAAGCCACTTTGCCTGGAAGACTGTGTATATTTTGTCCAAGTTGTACAAATTTGTAATAGAAGAATTACGGAATTCGCTTTCGCGCAATCAAAGTCGGTTACGGTAATCGACTATTTTACCGATTGCAGAGTATCGTTGGAAAATTACTACAGCACGAAGAGTGGCTTTAGCCGATGCGCATCTGACAGTCAACGCTACACGCTCAACTACATTACAACGTTGCCTCACTTTATCGTTGATTTCTTTGCATCACTGTACTCTACTCAAAATCCTAAAATCAACATCTCGTCATATTTTATCGCTCTTAAATAGCTCATAATTGAAACAATTTTTTTCCTAATTGTCGTTTTTTTCAGAAGTGTTGATAAAAACCGGGCACTAGTCGGTTGGGACCCGTCATCATGCCGACTAAAGCTTTGGGAGACGTAAGTTTTGCCCTATGAAGTGGTGCACTTTGAGCACCGCTTGAAATGTCCATGAAGATATGTTTCTTCTTCTTCAGCTCCGCGAGTACATCGTCGTCGGACGTAAGTTGCCATCGGAGAAGGAGCCGAACACTCCGATCTACAAGATGCAGATCTTCGCGAGCAACCACGTGATCGCCAAGTCGCGTTTCTGGTACTTCGTCAGCATGCTGCGTCGTGTCAAGAAGGCTCACGGCGAGATCATTAGCATCAAGGAGGTA
>NIUQ01001346.1:0-31646 GCA_002796945.1 Plectus sambesii | reverse complement strand
TTCCTTTATCAAGTTGAAAACTCTTGAATTTCTGTATTTCAGATGGACATTTACGATGCCGCTGCGCGGTACATGAGCGAAGGCAAACCCGTCATCATTCTCGCTGGAAAGGAGTACGGTAGTGGATCCTCGCGCGATTGGGCCGCCAAGGGGCCTTATCTTCAGGTTGGTTTAGTCAGAATTCGGGCCCGACCATCGCTGTCTCGCTGTATTTTTCACGGCTTAAACTTTGTCGTTTTCAGGGTGTGAAGGCAGTGATCGCAGAGTCGTTCGAGCGTATCCACCGCTCCAACTTGATTGGCATGGGCATCATTCCGCTGCAATTCCTCGACGGTCAGAACGCCGATTCGCTCGGCCTGACCGGCAAGGAACAGTTCACTATCGACCTTCCTGTCGACATTAAGCCGCGTCAACACCTCACCGTCAAGGTTCATTCTCTACTTATCAAAATCTCATATATTAGTTTCATATCATTGATATTAGTATTTTATCAATACTAATTCTCGCCTTAGAGTCGGCGTCACAGATTTATTTAAGCGATTTGGAAAGTTAGTATCGGATGCATAGGGTAATTTAGATGTCGGATCGGAAATTAGCCTATAATATTTTGACCTGATGGTTGGAATCGGGAATAATATGGACCTTTATCGTCATCCTTCCACCTGATTATTCAACTTTGCATTCAGTTTGAGTGTAAAGTTTTAAATGCAAAAAGGATGAATAGGGAAGCGAGATCGTATATTTTTAATGTCATAACTAACACTGCCACTTCTTTCGATGATCATTTGTGTTCTTCAGCTAAACGATGGACGTCAATTTGAAGTTCATTGCCGCTTCGACACCGAGGTCGAACTGACCTATTTCCGACACGGCGGTATTCTTCACTACATGATTAGAAAACTGATCGCCCACTAAAGATTCACTTACCGCTAGTTGTGAACAGAGCATTTAGATCAATTCCACATGTTACTTCATAGTTTTGTGATCAGTTCATTCACACTTTGCTCGTTTTAGAGATTTCTATTTGGAGACTTTACTATTCCTTTTAGAGTTTATACATTGTTAAAAAGCAATAGATTTATATTTTTTGCTGTTAGTTAACAACACGTGAAAACTGACATAACACTGCACCGAGAAGTATCGTAGGGGTGTCTCTTCAGAGGTGGCGGTCATCGATCGCAGCCCCTCGTCGAATTGGCGCACGAATGCCTTCGAGTTGTCGTTGACGAAAGCCGCTGATGAAAAAATTCTGCAGTCACCCACACAGTTGTATTGTTACAGTTGAAAAGCTCGTTAGAGTTATAATTTATAGTAATAATAGGATAACAGATCAGTATGGGACAATCGCCAAAAAGCGCACATTGCACAAAAGGATAATACAAAGTTTCTGCATGGAAAATCGTCTTGTCCGTAACCACAACAATCATAATCACAATGTAATAACAGGATTGCATCAGTGCTGCTGGGCGATCTCAGAAAAGTACTGAAGAACGTCCTGAATGGAAAATTCTAGATCGGTCTTCGAATTGGGATAGCAGGCGCCCATCAGTTGATCGTAATGCTTTAGTTGTTGCAAGAATTCATCTTGCATGTCGCGCCAGACGACTTGCAGTAGCGGCGATCCGTCCATCAAGTGCTTCTCCACCTTTCGATACAATTGATCCAGACCCTTTTTCACCTTAAAAGTAACGCCAAAATGAATGAATTATTAGGGCGATCAGTTTCGACACGTTGGCGTCTGATTTACTGAAAATCGCCCCCCCCCCACAAATGGCTTCTTTTCCTTTTAGTAAAACATTTTTGAATCTAGTGGCATAAAAAGAGTGTTCTAAAGAGTTGTTTTAAGGGAAAGTTTCAGGAAAAAGTCGTTACCTCTTTGCCGGGGTAGCTGGAGATGACGCGACGCAGTTCTTGTTTGCTGAACTGCTGCTGGTATCCGACCTCTTCGGCCTTCATTCCCTGCTGAATGCAGCGTTCCACCTGGTCAAAGTACGTCTGCAACAGCCGACACGCCATTCACCAACTATCCGAAGCACACTCAAGTACACATACCTGAAGTCGCTCCAAAGGACGCCCCATATACTCCTTCACGTAAGACGCCATGCTGTCCTGGTACGCCTTCCTAATATTTTTTCGCGCATTCTCCAGACAGGCAATTTTCAAAGCGGAAACATCGGCTGCAAGAACATTACGATAATTCAGGTATTCTACAAGGGTCAGTCGGGTGAAGGTGAACCACTCTTCTCTACTCATAATACGCGCCCTGGCTCACTTTACTTGACCGACCCGTGTACTTCGGGGCAGGAACACTTACAGTAGAGTTGATGGTAGTTCTCGAAGCGCACCACCGCCGCTGGCGACTTGCTGTGCGGGTCGACGGCCGCTTTCTCGATACCCTGACACACGGCATTCACCAACTGCGGATACCACCGGTCGACGTCCGCTCGCCGTTCAGAGTCCTTGAACGCTCCTTCCGCTTCCATTGCAACAGCCTGAAGGATGTCGAGTATTAATCGAATATCCTTTTTGTTAAGATATCACTTCAGCGCTTCATAATATAAACAAATTAGAGTCGTGTGAACAAGCGCATCGATTAGGCAGTGTTAAGGAATCGGTGTTTAATTGGCGCGCTGAAATTTAAAGAGCATGACGACCTAGGGTAAGAATAGAGAACAATCATCGTTCAATTCTTCATTAATATGAAAGATGGAGATAAAAAGAAGATTGGCGCAAGTGGGAAGCTCAGCTTGGTACTTACTCGGAAACGACGAAGCGTATCCAGCACCCCAACGCGCGTTTTCTTCGGTAGGCGCACATCGGACAGAGATTGTACTTGTTGTTCCTGAAATGCACCATCCCCATTAGCGCCTTCTCAACCAAATAGCCCAATACACTAAGCGCAACAATATCTCACCATGAACAAGTCGAATCTACGTTTCACGAGCACCACTAGCGTTCCCAGGATGACCGCTATGTATGAACCCGCATCCTGCACAGACAATACTTTCTTCGACAGCCGAACCAGCAGAATCATCACCGCCCTGAAAATTTTCGATAATGAGCCGGCCTCTGCGAAAGTTGATTGCATCGCCACACTTACACAGGATTTATCTTCTCGCAATTCTCCACAAAGTCTCTCAGATGTGCGTCAAGTGGTCGGAAGAGTTGATTGAGGATGTTTCGCACTTGTTCGTTAAACTGCTTCTCCAAATGTCGCACCGGATGACCGCTACCGCCGCTGTCTGCACTACCCGTCTGCAGATGATCAACGTTGGTTGGTGGAACAAATATACTTAAATGAAATGGTTTAATTGCAACCGTTGAATCTGATTTATTCCATGCTCATTTTACTCGTTACACGCAGAAATATACTATTAACATTCGAAAAAGACGCAATGGCCTTTACGTCATGAGGGTGTGTACTGTGGTAATTAGATAATCAAAAAACCATAGTGAGACATGGGTACGTACGAGTGTTAAAAGGGCACCTTGAACGGGCGAATAAACGAATGAAAAAACGAACCGATTGCGTGTCGAGCGTCGCCATGATGTCGGAACTGATGTGAAAGAAACGGACGCAAAACTTTTGCTCGGACGAAACGACAGGTTCAATCTCGCAGAGCATAGTCTCGATGAGCTACAAGGCGATGATGATTGTAGCAAGGATGGAACTTTTGAGCAGTAACTGAACAAACCTTAACGAAGCTGTCGTGATCCGATGCACCGAGGTCCAATCCACCGGCCGATCCTGAGCGCTCGTGTACGATTCGCGATTGTCCTGAAGCGAACACCTTTTATAAAATTGTTATTATAACATACTTTGTTGCCATTATAACATTAAATCTTGTATATATTTTGTTGTTATTATAACATTAAATCCTCCGTACGTCAATCGCTCGTGCATTATGTTGCGCAAAATAAATTTCAAAATTAAGAATACATTTTTTCGGTTATTTTATGACAAACTCCGCTCACATGACTCGACTTTTTTCACGACCAAACGTGCAAACGTATCTTTGATTAAAATAAAGCAAAGTTACCTTAATCAAAGGCATATGTGTATCGTAATGCAGTGAATGAGCAAAAAAACCACGCGAGCAAATTGGACTACTGCCAATACACAAAGCCAATTGCTCAAGCAAAAACACCCACCTCCAGCGCTGCTGCGACGATCAGCACCAATCTGAGTCAGCTCTACCTTCAACTGTTCAAAGAATTGCTCCAAATCGCGCTTATACAATTCCTTCGTGTAAGTGATATAGCGCTGAAAGGGGGCGAGTTGGTTGGTAGACGATAAATAGGGTCAATGAATGTCATCAACATACGTCAATGGCAACTTTGTAGACTTCCGGTCGGGCCAGCTTTATCCACATGACGAGCTCGGCGAACGGCAAGAGGGCGTGCTGTCTCTGCGACTGTTTCGGCAGCGCCAAATTGTGCCATTGACCGCTCGGCAACTCTTCACGGAGCTCAATCTGAAATGCGCAGAGTAATTTCATACGGAAACAGAAGTGACTGTTGTATAGATAATCCACCAAGTCTGCTTCTACTCGCCTCGAAATACCCAATTTTCTCAATACATTATGCCACACCCATACGAATTTGCGTGCGTGCCTTAATTCGACGTGGAAGACAGCATGCGCGCGAGCATAAATGACATCTTATTCTGCATTATTTCCGCAAAAGAAATATGAAATTTCAAGGTTTCAAGGAATAGAGGGGAACAAATAGGGAAGCGGGCGAAAGCCGAAGGCATAGAAAGAAAGACTCAAACAATCGTACGAGATTCTGAAAGAGCGCCGTGATGTGAGCGATGAACTTCTCGGCGAACTTGTCGCTGAGCTGCTGACAGCGGGCGAGCTGTTCCTTGTAGGCCTTCATGTGGTTCATGCCAGCGGGCACTTTGGGTTGGAGACAGCGCTGGAGTTCTTGCGCGGCGCGCGTGCAGCGATTGATGCTCGCGGGGTCGGCGAGGCGCCCTTCCATCAGAACCTTCTCGTCTTCCGCCGACAGCTCAAGCGCCGCCACCATCAGCCTCAGGTGCTCCATCAGCTTCTTACGGTTGTTCGTCTCCACGTGGCTCAAACTGTCCTTCTCCTCCATCATCTCCACATTCTCCCGAACGTGCTGCAATATTTGTCTCTTTTATATTCCTGTCGTTCCGCTTCGGCACAACCGCAGAATCTGGCGTATTCAGCGAAATCATTCCAACAAGCGCATTTCGTCACAAATCTTTATGCTCAGAGGTGATTTGACTTTGTGAGTCCGGATTTGAGCCACGGTTTGGAGTCTGAGGGGGAGCCTCCCTCAACCTCAACGCAGAATGCACACGTATTTGATATCTAAATCTGGACTCAATTCGGCTTCAGCGCATCAAATCACCCCATCGCATAAAGCTCTGCGACAAACTGCACATTCCTTGGAATAAAGCCAACTGATATAGCAAATAATGCGCGAGCACCGCAGTATTTACAGAGAGCAGTTGGTCGAATCCGACAAGTTCGGCTTCGAGTCTGTCGGCCTCTTCGAGCGAAGCGTCGATGAGATTCATGAGATCGAGGACGGCCTGTTCACTGCCCATAATGGCTTGGATGTTCGCCTAAACACAGTCGTGCAGCCGCGCATTAAAGATTGGCAACTTGCCAAAAAAGTCTTACCCCATCAAGCACCGACAGTTCCCGACTTAGTTGATCGGCAAACGCGTCCGCTTGTCCTATCGTCATATTGCAGCGGGTGAGCAACCGGCGGAAATCCGCTTCCTCCTTCGCCGACACCGGCTGGTAGTCCGCCAAACTGTCCTCCGGCTGGCCGTTGCTATCGTCTTCTCCCGGCACTATCGTCAGCGTCGGTTCCGCCGAGAATTCTGAATTACATCTATTTGTGTTATGAAAATGATTGTACTCTCCTGAAAATTTCGTCAAAAGGACAGTTTGCGTAACTTTAGCATCTCTTTTAACTTTTAACAATTACGTCACGTATCTCGAAATGTGTTCTACAATGCATGTTGCATGCTGTTTGCTGTAGACAGAGGCAAGTACAACTAGACCCGCCTGTTCAGCCGAAAAACAAGGTTATGCATACGCGTTGAACTCTCCGCAAAATTAACTCCCGAAGCCTATTATCGAGAAGCGATGAGGGTCTTCAAAGTTCAACGTTAGCAAATTTTTTCGACAGCAGGAGCAACGCTTCGATGCGTCATGCCGCCCCACCTCAAAACGCCCTTACAAAAATCTCTGACATCAAAAAGAAGTCACAACAGTGTATATTTTCAAGAAAGGTTAATACACTTTGCACACAAGAGAAATGTCCCCTTTCCACCTACCTTCCTCCGGAATGGGAACGTTGACAAATTCAGGCTTCTGCACCGGCAAGTAACGATTAGACAGCTGCAAAGTCATTTTTGTTGTTTCGATCAACGTAAGAGAACTCAAAACTCACTTTCCACAACTGCTTGATGAACGGGTCCTTCTCGGCCACGTTCGTCGCCGTCCAGCGGAACACCTTGTCGATTAATAATTCAAACTCTCCCGTTTGCTAAAATAGGTCACTTGTATCAATCGACACAACCATTGTGTCCAATACCTTTCGAGGATTGATTCCGTTGACCTGTCGAACTTGGCGAAGCAGCCAAGTCGACTTCTTTTTGAACACATCGCCTTTGTCACTTTTCACCTGGTACAGACGAACAGTGATCGGCTGATTTGTCGTCACTGAAACCACAGTTTTGCAGAAATCCCCACGTAAAGTTGTTTTTTCAACTAACCGGCTAAGCAGAGAAAGGTAGAGTCTTTCTTCTTCTTTTTCCCGCTTTTCACAACGTTGATGACGGCCATAAGCCGCTCATCGTCGGGCTGGAAGAGCTCTCTTTGGAGGCTCGCTCGGATCGCAGCCATTCTCTATCTTTTTTGTCTTTCTCTTTTTCTAATAGAGCAATGAAAGCCGCAAGTTCATCGCACGGTTTGCAAATTGTCCGACCTCGACAAAGTCACCAGCTCCCGCTCCGATCAATTTTGGAACAGCTCGCCCGGGCTCTGTTCATCGCGTCTCGTCGTTCATTGCTGGCAATACCGTACTCAAAAGGCAACGTCGTTCTTTGACGCCGCGCACATGAACCAAACATGAGTCATGCTACCTTGCACACACTACACGGTACAATGCGTTTACTTCAAAATTCTGATCTACACATAGGCATGCTAGTCCACAAGTACAACATCTATAATTCCGTATGCGCATCCGAATCGTCATACTGCTGATCGTAATCGCCGCCTTCGGTGTCTTCATCGCCGTCAACGGTCGCTTCCTAAAGAGCATACCACCAACATGAATAATGCTTCGAATACGCTACAAACCTGGTACTGCTGGTACTCGCTGATCAAGTCGTTCATGTTCGATTCGGCCTCGGTGAACTCCATTTCGTCCATTCCTTCGCCGGTAAACCAGTACAAAAATGCCTTGCGTCGGAACATTACTGAAAGTAGACGAATGAGCGAAGGACGTTATAGTCGTCGTCTCATCACAGCACTTTGGCAGAGCGCCAGACATGCTGGATACAAACAGAAGTCAATCATGGCTTCTTGGTTACACCCTCTCGGTGCGGCTACTTTGAATGCGACACATGCAACGGTTCTATGGAACAATAAACAACAGCCATTTTTTCATATTCGCGCTTTTTCCGAAAAAATCCAATGAGAATGGGCATTTTACCACCAAAAAACGGCCATTTGACTGTGCGAGACTGATTTGCCAAAGCGCCGTAAAACGATCTAAAATCTCTCCGTGAAAGTGATACCGGTGAATTGTTCAGAGATGCGCTTGAAGAGGTCTTGAATGGCGGTGTTATTGCCGATGAAAGTGCCCGATGTCTTCAGTCCTTTTGGCGGTACGCGACACAACGCCGTCTTCACATTATTAGGTATCCATTCGACGAAGTTGGAGCTGTTCTTGGTCTGCATTGCCATCACCTGTTGCTCCACTTCTCTGATCGACATTTTACCTAACAATAAAGCAGTTCGTCACGTCTTTAAGCGCGGCCACTGTATTCACAATCAGATCGCTATCATTTTCTTCAGCTTGGGATACGGAAATTATACTGCTGCTGTAACGGCTGTAACAGGGGCGGGGAACTGCGCGTCTCCGAAATTTAATTTTTTCATCGTCCTTGAAATACTGAATTCTCCCTATATTAGAAAAAGGGGTTGGACGCCAACTGGCACATGCTATGAGGTCAATTTATTTCGAAAATTGAGTAATGGCTCAAAAAGATCGAAGATCAATTAAGTTGGTCAAATATCAGACCTCTACTGTCTTAAAAATTGACATTCGTGAACTTCGGTTTCGTTACTGTCCTCGAACTTTCTCCTACTCATAATCTCCCGACCTCGTTATATAAGTATATAATAAGATTAGAAAAGGATAGCTATTTTTATCTGCAGTTGTGGATACTAGTCGACGACTGATCTTTACAAATACCACGGAATACTGTTGCACAGGTGAGGTATCTTCCATGGCGCGGGTCGCACGCCGTCATCATATTGTTTGGGTCGAACATTTGCTGCGTGAGTTCGGCGACGTGCGACGACCGATAGCCCGCGCTCGCCGTCGACGAGAGAGGCGCGAACGACGACATGAAGAAGTGCAAACGTGGGAACGGGATCTAAAAATGATCTGTTGACGGAATGCGGTGCCTCTCTCTCTCTCAGCTAACCATGTTCACAGCCAGTTTCCTCAAGTCTGCATTCAGCTCTCCCGGGAATCGCAGACATGTCGTCACGCCAGCCATCGTCTGCGAGACTAAAAGTATGCTTTGCGACGGCGCAGTCGAGCGCATCGAGCCGTCTTCTCCTTACCGAGTTGATTCAACGCTCCATATGATGGGCTTTGCATCTTCAGCGTGCGCATGCATATTCCATAAAGGGCTTCGTTGTCGATGCAGAAAGTCTGGTCTGTGTTTTCGACCAGCTGATGCACGGACAGTGTAGCGTTGTAGGGCTCAATGACGACGTCGGACACTTTCGGTGAAGGAATAACGCTGTACGTTGCGATCACGCGGTCGGGATACTCTTCTCGCAGCTTGCTCACAAGAAGCGTGCCGAGTCCGGACCCGGTCCCTCCGCCGATGGAGTGAGTCATCTGGAATAAGTTTCGGCGTGAAAATCGACCGCGATAGTGTGACTTGTCACCTGGAATCCTTGGAGACAGTCGCATGCCTCGCCCTCCTTCCTTATCACATCCAAAACACTCTCGATCAGCTCGGCTCCCTCGGTGTAGTGCCCTTTGGCCCAGTTGTTCCCAGCGCCGCTGTTTCCTGACACGATATGGCACGATCACAAATTGCTTTTTTCCCAACAATAACAACGCCCAAGCTTCCAACCGAATATAAAGTTGTCCGGCTTGAAAAGGCCGCCAAACTCGCCGGCGCGAATGGTGTTCATAGTGCCCGGTTCGAGGTCGATCATAACCGAGCGGGGCACGTAGCGTCCGCCATGCGCTTCCGAAAAATACACATTCACCCGTTCCAGCTGCAGGTCCGCGATCGACTGGTCTTCCGGATAAAAGGTGCCATCTTTCTGGATGCCGTGCTCCTCAGAGATCACTTCCCAGAACTAAACACGATTCACCTCACTCTCTACGCAACTGCCTTCAATCCCACCTTTGAACCAATCTGATTGCCGCACTGCCCGACTTGCAGATGGACTATTTCACGCATGGCTCGTCGATTCGTTCACGCCAACAAGGAAGGAAGCAAGGCTACACTTTTGAGAAGCGTCGAGCGACTATTTAAACCGACGCAGCGTCTGCGCGTGGCGTTGCTACTACGCGGGTGGCTGCGCTTATCAAGGCTGTGTTTAAAGGCAAACTTGGATATGGGACGAGTTTATGAGATGCGTGTGGCGCGCTTTCTGTACAGTCATTGTATTGCAGCGGGAAATTGACGGGTGTAGCTGTTCGATTGCATGCGGCCGTGCGTCGCGCTTGGACTCTAGCAAAAAACCCTGTGTCACGAACTTATGACTAATGCAATGTTGCGAAATTGCAAGCGCGATGATTGATTATTTCCGGGTTATTTTCAGTTTTTTCCGCACTTCTGACCAATAACCGCGCTTAAAATTTCGCAACTTAGCAGTTCTGCAACTGCAATAGTTTTATAAAAATAGGTCCATGTTTCTGCAATTGCGGTTTTGGTGGAACAGCGATTAGTCAGTTCGACTTTTATAAGTCACTCACAAACTACTACACCATCGGACTAGAAATATTTCAACAATTTCAGGCGTAGACGATCAGTGAATATCACAATCGCCGAGACGAGAGCGCAACAAGATGAGTAGTAGGGGCGCGTGGCGGGAGTGCAGCGAAAGAATGTCGGAAATGCGAGAGAGGTGATGTTGGCGGGACGGCACGGGTTACATCCTGTCGCAGTTGAACGACGATTGAAGAAGGCGGAAGTCGACAAGTCGACGACAGATGCTGCGCCCTCAGCGCATTCGTCTTCGTCAACGGCCCAAAAGCCGCCGACTTAACCGCAATGCAGCCTATATTAATTATGGTCTCAGAAATAAATGACGTCATTGCAGTTTTCTTTTTCCCCATTCTAGCGCCGAGTCTGCCCGCGATAAGACACATTAGCGGTTCAAAGAGTCACAGCCCGAATCATAAATTGGATTAGGCTAGTCGAAAGTTGGCTCAAGGCCAGAATCTATTTCTTTACGTCAGAGTCAGAAATCAAGTCGGAAATTGTTTGATCTCGTTTTCTGGCTTTTTATCTCTGACACTGGAGTCCAAATGAACGTCTGACTTTGTCTTAACTTACGAGTTGCATAAACTGATTAATAATGCTGACTTTGACCTTTTGATTCGCCAACTTTAAAATCTTGCGCAGACTGTGGCTACGAAATGAGAAAGTGGAACCTACTTTTAGCGAATAAGGAAAAACTAAATAACTCCGTCTTGTATCGTAATTTGTCATTTTTGGACTCAACTGCGTCACCCTTCAAATTGAATTCAATTGTGTGCAAAGATGTTGAAATTGGATGCGAGGGGGTGATGAAAATGAACGCAGAAGTTACGAATTACAATGCAAGACCGTGTATAACGTCATTAATTTCTGACGTCATAACTAAGACGGAAGGGTGCCGTTGACTGGACGGCGCGCGCACAGCAAAATGTACACGACGAATGCCGCCGAATACCGTATTCCGTAGAAATCTTTGCATATCGGGCACCTTATTCGACGTCTGCTTCTCGAAGGGTCACGGCGACACAGTAATTGCACGACAACAACAACGTCGCCGACAAGAAAAACGTTCACATCCGGCCCCGCTTTTGGCCGATTTCCATGATCGATACACACCAACTGCAGTAGTATAACAAAGACCGTATGCTCTATTATTATCATTATTACTACCATTTGCGCATGTGAGAAGCAACTTTACAGTATTTGACGCATGAGGTGTCGTCGAACATACTTCAAAAACTTTCCGATTTAATCACGCAAAAGTGAAGAATAAATAATGCATTATTGATAACTGTATGCAGACAAACTCCGCCGACAAACGTTCGTTTCGAAGTATATTCGGCGTCCAATGCGGCGGGGGCAGTACACACACGTTTCAACGAGTCAGAAAAATCGCTTTTCAGCCGACGCACCGGAAAGTGTGAGATTACTACACATGTTGCGACTAGAACAAATCAACCTAGCTTGATGATATCAGAGGCGAAAAAAACAAAAAAAGGACTAGAGTGGTAACCCAAAAGTGTATAATACCGGAATAGAACAACTACGTCGCTTTCTAAAGTAAATAAGCGCTCAAAACAACGTCACAAACGTCGAACGCAGAAGGCCCTGAGAAGAGTCTAAATAGGCTAAACCGCACACGGTGGCAACATTGTTCAACAAACTGAAGCCATAAAACCGTTAATGGAAGCCTTAGGACGCGCCGCTTAGGGAGGAAAGTGGGGAGGGCTGCCGTATGAACGGCGGCTAGCGAATTAAAGTAGTTTGATACTTTTTGGGTGGTGCAACTCACGGGCCTAAAATGAACAACAAATGAACAAAAAAAATCATTGCACGCGCAAAGAAATTCCCACTCTCAAAGAAGATGGCAGTATTGAACGTATTTGGATGTGAGAAAAACAGTATCTAGCGCTTGGCGTTCAGCATACATACACAAAATGTGTGACTCGTCAGTAATCCACAACGTTGACCGCAGTAGAGCAACGCGAATCAGTAACACAGCATCTGACCAAGACGAATATCATAGCATAGCTCCCATGTGGCTAGTAGGACTCGGGGCAGCAGTAAATCTCGGATACAAATAGCATCATCTGTGTATGGCTCATCAGCATCAGTAACTGTACAAAGGAGGGCGGCGCCGCGAGCGGACTGAGATTCGACGATCGGCAGCGAACGGACGATGACGACGACGACAACAGCTCGGTTCGATGTGACTGGCAATCGACCAAGCATATGCGGCAACGAAAGCGCCCGCAGGTCACAGCCGGAAGGGACTGATGGGCGATCAGGCGAAGCGCCGGTCGACCACGACGCCATGTCACCACATTACACGAACGTGAAATAGCCGTCCGACTTTCGCCGCTTCTTCCCCCTCGTCGGGTTGGAGCCGTCAAATTGCGGCTTGCCCCGCGTCTGTCCCAACAGCCACGACTTAAAGTTCGCTTCGGCCAGCTTGCTCGGCGACTGCGACACGCCGCCCTCGAACATCTCGATCGGCGACTTTCGCACGCGGTCGTTGAAGTTGTGCCATAGCGCGACGATCAGCTCGGTGGCCATTATGTCGCCCGCGTGGGCGCTAATCATCCGCATGCAGAACACTCCGTCGTAGCCCAGAAACTTGTGCACAAACTTCTTCACCGACTGCCGATCGGTGACCAAGTCGGTCGCTCGCAAATACTTGCGAATAAACTTCATGTGCTGCAGAGGAGAAAGATGCGACGATGTCGCTGATGTAAACAGTTATCGTATATGACCGACGAGCGCTTCCCTCCTCCCCCGATGGGCCCAGATTGAATGACGCCGCCGCCAGTATGAGGCGCGGTCACGGCGCGGGGTCAGATTAACTATACCCGCGTGGTGACCGCTTTAGAACGGCTACGTCGCTCAAACTGATCCGTCGGGAGGAGGAGCGCCGCACAAATTTGTGTTCGTATACGGTAAGTAGACGCGCAATTTGACAACCAAACTGCCACTCACCTGTCCGGGAAGGAACGATATGAGTAGCCAGTGGCCCATGGAAAATGCGCCGACAACAGCGACCATGAAGTACCAGAACCAGAGGAAGAGAAATATCTTCTCATTAAACATGTTGATCATCAGCACGCATTGCACAGTGTGGTGATGGACGTTGCCTAATACTCGCACCTGCAACGCGCCGATCGCCGTCAATGGAAAGGGTTCGACGATGGCAATAACAATTATGGACACACCTCGAAATCGCACATGGTTACGCGCGGGAAATTGCCAGAAATTTCCCACTCGCGTCCGTTGAGGAGATCCTTGAGAATGTGAAATCCATAAAGGAGATTGTCGGTGCCGAGGAAGGTGTTTAGCAGAAACACCTGTCCAATTACGTTCACCAGGTACAGTATCTTGATGAGGACGTAGAGACACGTAACGTAGGAGCTCCAGCGCTTGCCTACGCACATGCCCGACACATCCGTCACCTGCAAAGGAGCCGGCTAGGTTCTCGTATTGCTCTAACGAAGTTTGTGAGTAAGAGCCACCTCGCGCTGTATCTCTAGTGCGTCCTCCATGTGACCGGCGATCGTCTGAACCGTCGCCGCTCGCGCGTCGGCATCCATCATGCGCGCGTCGCACGCCATCTGCGTCAAACTTTGCACGTTAATGCCTGAAAAATGATGGGTGAAATGGCGGTGTTGATGGCGGTGCGATGGCGGCGCGATGGCGCCGATGGCGCGCAACTGAAGAGGACAACTGACGACGCCCTCGTTGCGCTCTCGTTAGCCGGCGCTTGAGGGTTAAACTCAATAAGCGTGCTACGAGCGGCGCTGATCAATACTACGCACGGGCACGCATGCACATCAGAGCGTAGAGATGACAGCAAATAGATGGCGGTGAAAGGCGCGCTGACAAACAATAAAGTAGTGAACGGTCGTACCGGAATGCCAGTGGAGCAGTCCTCGCCACATGATGCATGGAACATAAAACATGAGCGCTTCGAGCGCCAGCACAAAAGGCACCCATTGGTAGTAGGAGATCTGTCTTGCCCTGAAACTCAGCCGGATGAGCGAGCGATTATGGGCAGGGCGGTGAGGGAGGGAGGGGAATTGGCGCGCTTACCTGCGCTCGCCGTACTCGAGCGGAAAGGCGCTGGTAAGCGGCAGGTAGTAAGTATTCTCCACCCAACAGTAGTTTTCCGTGTACTGCTCCCATGCGTCCGTAAACTGAGCGGGCACCCAGCACTGGATGGGATAGCCGACGTACTGTTTGGCCGAAACGATTATTGCAAATGCAAACTGAAAGCCGCGATCGTTGAGCACTAATCCGAGCACAGAGAGGCGAGCGGAATGAAAGAAATAAGCGCACGATAATCGCAGATGTGTAGTGATAATTGAGCTTGTCGACAAAGTCGTCATCAACGCGCGGATGCAATCCTTTGAAGATTGCCGCCAGATAGTAGAGCAGCATACTGGCCGATAGCACCTGCAGTAGAACGAGTCAGTTGAGCGGCAAGAGAATCAGATGGTAGCGAGCAACCTTTTTCTCCTTGTTCAAATAGGTCTTGGAGAATTTAGTGTCGTGCTGGTGCGACGCCGGATGAACGGGAAGTCGGCCGACGTGGTTCAAACGATCGCATTTTTTTAAATTTGTGTGCTACAAAAAGAGACGCATTAGTGGCCGCCGACGGGCAGAGCGGGGCGGCACTCGGTCGTGCCTCTACTGCCGGCCCGAACTGACACTAGCGGGCTTGGGGGCCAGAAGGCGAGGGAGAAGAGCTAAAAGAAACGGCGGTGGGCACAGACAGGGAGGGAAAGAGCGCCGGGGGCCAAGTGCCCGCCGGGAGTTGCGGCAAAAATCAGTCTCGGCGGGACGCAGCGAATTGATTGTGCGGACGGCGGCCGCTAAGACCACTTGGGCCGCCGTCCGTGCACCGCCGCGCTAACTCGGTTACGTTGCGCCGAAAGCGCCGCACCACTGATTCGATTCGTCGCCGCCGAGAATGACCGCCATGCAGCAGCTCGGGCTAACTAGCGACCGGGGGCCCGACGCCAGAGTTGGACGCCGACGACGACGCGATCGACGGGCATCATTGAGGTCCGCGTGTCGCACACAAGAAGGTCCCAGGGCCGGCGCCCGTGCGCCGATCGCGAAATTCGACGCTGTATCGATTTTCGCGACCGCCGGCACGCTGTCATCGCCGGCCAGCCGTCGACGACGACGAACAAATTATGTCTCGATCGTGACAGCGGCGACGCGCATGCTCTCCTCGGGAGCCGACCGATTAGTGCTCAGGTCGAGCCCGGCCCAAGGTGCCGCCCCTACTCCGCACTCGGACTCCGTCGACCAGCAACGCGAAACACTGCCCAACCGTCGTGAACGCCCGCCAGGTGCACCGCCGCTTATTGTTTACGACCTCCTCGCGGCGCCTTCTCACCGCCGTCTCACAATGAAATGATCATCGCCCGCTGTTAAGCAGGAAGCGCCCAACAGTAGGTCGAATGGCGGCCCAAGCGGCGCCGGAAATGCTTCGACATCGGCCGATGTGGAGTAAGAGGCAGACACAAACAACAGCCAGGGGAAAGGCGCGCAAAAAAGACAGTAATTAGTTTGGCGCGTGGACACCTGGTCGGCATTCATCAATCGCGTTCAATGACACGCCCGTCCCCTCCCTCGCTTCTCTCGCCGCTGCCACCTCAGAGTCGCATCGTCGCTCCTCATTACTCAGCCCGGCGCTTGTTCGCGCTTATGCGCAGCGGCGAACGGCGCCGCGCACGCTCTTCAATGCTAACGCAGCAAGCGCACCAACCATTCGCCGACTGCCAAGGCCGGCCACGGGCTGCGAAAAGTGCTGTCGTCGACTGACCATTGTCCTTCTGGGGCATAGCGAAGGGTAATAAATGAGCAACGGAAGCACAGAGGGTAAATGTTTTCTTTGCTGAGGAGAAGTTGGCGCAAGGGTGCGGCTCTCGATCAGCAGCGGTCACTCACGCCGACCACATCTTCGACCGGCTCGTCGGAGGAAAAGTCCAACTGCAGCTCGAGTGCGTCCTGTGCCCATTGACCACCGATCAGAAGCGCGGCCAACTTCGACGGCTCTTCCGGCTCCACCGAGTCGGCTCGAGCAACGCCGCGAAGGAGGCGAGACGAGAAGCCCGTTCGAATGGTCGTAGTAGCGACGCGGGTTCGGTCAATTCGACGACGTTCGTTCGGCCATGAACGCCCGCTGGACGACGGCGACTGAGCTGCTGCTGCTCGCCGACTTGAACGCCACAAGGCGACCGGGGATGCAGAGCGCCCTCGAGGCATGCATCAAGTAGTTGCAAAACCGACCAAACAACACTCGACAATGCGATGGACTGCGCTCGAACGATCGTCTTCCAGAGTCACCCCCCGCCCGAACGAGGAGGAGGAGGAGGAAAAGAGGGGGAGAGGAGGGGAAGGGAGCTTTCACCAACAAACCTTTGGGGGCAGCCAGTAGCGGGCCCGTTCGCGCACTGACCACATGGATGTGCATGAGGAGCGGCGATCGGCGACAATCGACGATCACACGATGCGCATCCTTGGGGCGCGGATTTTGCGCCTGGCGACAGTCGGTCGAGCGGCTCAAGCGACGAGCAGTCATCGCCTGAGAGCCCGATCGGCCCGAAGCCATGAAAAATTTACTCAGCCACCTTTGCTGCTATCGGCTTCGGCCGCGACCAACTCCCCCTTTGTGCGCCATCCGGCAAAGCGCCGAATGACGCGGAAAAACGGAAGACGCCAAGATGGATGGATCGTCCGAGCGGATTCCATGGCACGCCGAGTGCGAAATGTTCACTTCTTCGCCAGTCGGGTCGGCGAATTTCTTAGATTCCTCGGGGCGCTAATCCGCTGTCGACAAACTGCCAAAGTCGATCGTAATCTGATCGCGAAGTCGGCAGCCTCGGAAGATTAGCGCCATTTGCTGACGACCGACTTGCAATCCGCCGACTTGCGTCGCGCTCGTCGGCCACACTTGCTATGTCTCGCACCACGGGCAGTCGAACACACACACACACACTTCCTCCGCTTTCATCGCCCTACACCCAGGCAATCAAAGCGAGCGGACGTCATGCTCACGGGAGACGTCCGCTCCCGCAATCGCAGGCGCGTCTTCATTGCCATCCGCTCAACATCCATCTACGACCATCGCTACTGACGCGCACGACCACCAGTACTCGTCGTCACACCAGATTGCTGCGATTTTGACGACGAGCGATCGGACGCCTCGTCCGTTGGCGCGGGCGGTCAAAACGGGCGAACAGACAATAATAGAGAGAGGGCAAACGCACCGCTCTGATAACTCTTCGCTTCTCTTGGGTCATTCTAAGCGACGGCGTTAGCCATTCACCGCCATCGTACGGGCAGGACTAGAAGCCGGCGAAGAAAGGCATCGGACATGGGGTCTCAGCTGGACGAACCGAACGCAGACCGCCGTCTGTCCGCCGTTCGGACCGGCGCCCATCGGCGGAGACGCAAACTGAGGCGCTCCGATCCGACATGGAATGGGCGACGGTCGCGGATGTGCCCTTGTCATCAAATTTTCATCAGCAGGCAACCAGACGAGCGCCCACCAGTCAATGCTCATCGCCACATTCATGCGCCACATCAAATCACTCGTCTTCCGTTCTCTCAAAACGCACTCACACTCGCCGACACTTTGCACCCTAGCCCGCCCAAGATGACGCAGCGACGCTACGACGCTACAACTGCCAGAGGCAATCAGTGTAGAGGATGAGAGAGAGAGAAGAGGCGCGTACTGCGCTGCGATCTGCGCTGCTACGGAAGCGGGTATAGGCGATTATGGGTCGACTGCCGCTAGTGGCGCTAGCCGATCTTCTCCGAGCAGCACCAATGAACGACAGAGAGAACGCAAAAAACCCCTCCGTATTCGGCCTCCTCGCAGCGGTTGCGATGAATTATTGCAACAAATGGGTATCCGCTCGTTCCTCCGCGCACCTTAGGGACGCCCACTATCTGACTCGTCCGCCGAATCAAACGATTCGTCTGGTCAGTCTCCGGCTGACCGAAGCGCGGCGGCGGCTAGGGCGAGGGGGGAGGGGGAGGAGGAGGAGGAGGATATGAAAGCGTCGCAGATGGACGAGAGGCGTCAAGCGCCGATCAAAGCGAGGACACGGCGCGGTAATATCTGTTCGAGCAAGTAATCGAACCGGACGCTTACCTGTCAGTCGATCGAGCGGCAATATCTCAGCGAGCAATCGAATCAAGCCACCAATCGAGACATTGGCCGAGTCGTAAATAAGCGAGGGCGGCTAGTGCTCCACGAGCCGCCGCCGACGACGAGCGGAACGCAACGGGGCCAAGTAGCGCCCGCAGTACCTCGACGCCGTTTCTCTGCCCATTACGCCACCAAAACGCAAACCGACGCCCGACGGCGAGACGGACTGACACGCGGGTCGACAGACGCAACAACCCCCTGCACTCCGTCACCACCCATCCCACTTGGCTTCTAATGAAGACAAGCGCCTCGTCGGGCGAACGCCGCGCGAATATCCCCGCGTGCGCAATGCAACGCGGCCCGCGCTCTCTTTACCTGGTCTAAATGCGAACAGATTAATAATATTTCCTATCGATTCCCCTTTCTCCGCTGCTTTGTGCGCCTTCGCCGCGCCTATCTCGAGACACATAACGCTGCGACGACTGCGGGAGCGACGAGGACGGCGGACTCGGTTCGGGAATAGTTGGCATCGGGTGACGGCTGTCAACTCGCGCGCAACCGCTAACAGACTCCGCACATACAGACAGAGACAGACACACCTTATCTGATCGAATCGGGATCGGTTGTCGTCCAGACGTGAATTGTTAGCCGTGGTTCCATCAGCGCGATTAATGAATCGGTCACCAACGAGCGGCCGCACTGTTCACATATTGCGCGCAGGCCGGCATCGAGACGGCGCCGTTGTCGGCCTGGACCAGCTTGAGCTCCGTTTGCGCGCTTCCGGCGTCCGTACGCCCGATCGAGCGCATCGAATCGCCACTGTCGCGCGCGCCGGTCAGCTAATCGAGCATGACCGACCGGAAGATCGGCCATTGGCGCGTCGAAGGGACGCCATCAGTGCGCGTAAAGGACGGCGGGGCGTCAGTGGTCAGCGTCGAGCAACTAGCTCTACTTATAGAGTCGCTCTACTTATATCGAGATTTGTCTCGGCGCACAGCAGTAAATCAACCGAGCAACATAAGTCGATGTAACAAGATGAACGTAGTCACGCTCATATATCGCCGAACACGTCAACTTGCTACCGGCTCAACTATGCATTAGCGCCTGTGAAGGCGGTGGCGTGCTAGTCGGCCAGGAGGACGGCGGCGACGGCGGCGGCGACTAAGACTGTTGGTCAATCGCGCCGCGCCAATAAACAGCGCGCCCGGCATTGGGCACACGACAAACGACGCCAGTCCCTCGTCCGCTTGGAACAAAAAGAAACGATCGCCAAATGATTGAAGGAGTCGGGCCGTAATTTATGGAGAAACAGTCGATAACGAGACACGCCGCGATGTCAGCGACAAAAGTCCAATGTCGAGTCGATCCCGATGCTCATCAAGTTCGAGTCTCGCGAGAGGCGCCGTCGCGTCCAAATCGAGCGACGCCCAGCAAAGATAGCCCGGGCGGCGGCCACTCACAATCGAAGACCGAACGCCGCAAATGGCCGGCGGTTCGGTTCTTCCCCCCTCCCTCTCCCCACATTCCACCCCCGCGCCCACCCCCTTCCTGGCAAGCAACAAGCAAGCACACTGACCATTGTCGCCCGAAGCGACATCGTTGCTGACTGTGCTGAGCGTCGGATCGCCGATGCATAGTCCAACTCAGACGCCACTAATGGACTACAATCGCCGACTGGTGGTAGTCGGCGTATTTGCGCAATGGGATGCCCATCCCGACCATCGCCACATTGGCCTACACGAAGCACTCGCGATTGGATACCGACGCTTCGCCTCTCTCTCTCTGTCTCTCTGCGACCCTCCGACGTAATTCGCGCGTCACAAGGAACCAATTGCCTTCTAGCTTTTGCTTCGCTTCGCTACCTACAACTTCATCTACTCCATCATCTAGCGATCTCACTCACTCCCCAACTCCCTAGCAATAGGCCCCTCTTGTACTCGCCGACGACGTAAGACTTTTGCCGATGCGCACGAAAGATGAGGCTCTTTGGCGCAGCGCTTGTCGCAAAGAGCGGTTCAAAGACCGGGCGGATGGGGCGGACGGACGGAGGGTGGGAAAGAGAGCGGGCAAAAGAGCAGCACATGCCCCCGAAGGCGAACGAGTCTTAATTTAATGGAGACAAAAGAAGCAATTTTCTCATAGCTATTAATACATACCGCGTCGTACACTCTATGCAACATCGCCGATCGTACGCGCCTCTTCGTCGATACATCGCGCGCCGTTCGTGCTACCACAGATGTGCTACCGATGGGGGAAAAATACTTTACTGATGTCTCAATCAATCCGAGCACTAAACGCCGCTATACGCGCCTACTGTTCGTCGGCGCTTTCTAAATGAGCTAAACAGGTAAACACTGCTGTCGGTTAGGGGGCTCTTGCCCTCCTATACTACCCTACACTAACGGCAGTCCGCTGTCTCTCTAGAAGCGGGGGGCAAATACGGCGCGGCAAAGGCCAGCGCAGTCGACGAGAGGCATGATTGGTATTAATGAAGCAACTAAAGCTACATAAAACCCCAACGAACATGCATACAAACAGATCAACCGCCGACACGTCACGCTATTTTGCCGCAAAAGATACGACGACAGACGTGGACGGACGACTCTCGTCAAGGTGAGTCAATTACTGCACCGTCCCTAGTGGCGCATTTCAGGGTCCGCTCGTCGCTTGCGACCAGCTAGAGTCGATCAGCGCCGGCCAGCCGGCCGGTCGCGCTCGCATCACTCAAAGCTCGCGCCTCGCTGCCGAATTCGCAGTTACCGTACTTCCGTCGCTAGGCAACAGCACGCATCCCGGCGCGTACGGGACCGCCGATGCAGCAATCTATTGGAGCGAGAGGTCAGACCGGCAAGAAGAAGGACGTAACTGCTGCTGCGCCGAAGCAAACAGCCGCAATGTCATCTACGCTGTTTCGTTGGTTATTCGCCATCGGTCTGACCGCAGTATGCGGATGGGCACTGGTCGGCGCGCAGACGACAGCCGCGATGGCGCAAGAAGGTCGGCACAATTCGTACCCGTTTGGCTCCACGACGAGCATGCTCGCGAATAGCCTTCCATATGATGTTGAAAGCGGTCGGCCGTTTGATTTTCATAGGGCCGATGGATCATATCATTTTCTGCGCCATTGAAGACCACGCGAGTGACACAATTGTTGTTTGCAGATCCGCTCGACGACGCTTCACTGGAGAACGTGACGGCGACGACGGCGCTACCGATCGGTTTCCTCGTTCAGGCAGGTGAGAATCGGTCGCCCCGGGCACTTGACGCCTTCTAGTTACTAACTGTTGCAAGGGCGCCAATGCTTCTTTGTTGACACACAAACGTCTTCTCTTCGGCCATTCAGCGCTAGCTAGCCTGACCGACCTCTAGTTTTGCCGAACAATGCCGAGTTGAGTGAGTGTGCAATCGCCGTCAGTCCAACGCTACCATCAAAAACGAGCCTGCGCGTTTGCGAGCCTCCGGAAGCTCGAGACGACGCAGTGAAAACGACTAATTCGGCAGCGATTTTGAGGATGGGGCGAGGGGGGGGGAGATGGGGCGGCAAACACTCTCTTGGCTTCTAACGAGCAACAAACTGGCTATGGACTTACTTGACGATTCTTTCAGCGATGCAAGTGCCGACGTACGCGGACATCGCGACGGCGGAGTTTGTGGACAAGCTGGAGCAGCGGTTAAGAACGGCCGTGGTCGCGGCGTTCGACCGGCAACGCGCCAAGCACTTGAGCGGGTCGGACGCTTCGGTTCGACTGCTGATGGGCGACGATTACGGCAACAACACTCCGTCCGGGTCGGCGGCGCACGCGATCGGCGTGGAAGTAAGTAGGCGATGGAAGAGGAGGGTGTAGCAGCTTGTTTGGAGAAGTTTAGCGCCCGCGCTCCCTATCCATTAGTAGATAAGGCGGTCGCAGGCGTCCAGACCAGATACATTTCCCGGCGGCCGGGTGGCGCCAGACTTTGCCTGGGCCGGCCGCCTAGCGCTACTTCCACTGAAACAATCGATCTCGTCCGATGCCGTGTCGTGGCCGTGGTTCGCAACAAGTGCCAAACGCCGCAACGTCGCGAATGGGTGGCCCGTCGGTAGCGCCGACAGCTGCAATCCAATTGCGGCGACGAGGCAACTCGGCGCAGTCCGGACAAGCTAACTCGATCGGCAGCCTCGTTCGAGCGGCGTTGCTCATTTGCCAACTAGCGAGGCCTCCAACTGCACGCCGACTGCACACACTCGCTCGGCGCCGACACACGCTCGCGCATCAACAACAACACAGGAGGCCATAATCGCATTATTCCAGATTACCACCGTGGTCCGCAACCCGCCGCGCGGTCGACGCGTACTGGTCAGCTTTCTAGTCCGATTCATGGACGAGCCCGTCAATGCTCAAGTAGTCGTTAACGATCTGGCGCTCTTGTCTCTCGGAGAGCTTTCCGCTATTATTGGCTATCCCGTCGATCAAGTCGCAGGTGCCCAAAGTTACCATTTGGGAAATGAGACACACATTCGCAATCGGTCATTTTCAGTGCATTCGTCCGAGGAGCAAGAAAGCGGCAGATTATGGATCATCGGTATTTCTCGATACGGCGACGGAGGACGAATGAGTTGACTGCCAATTGCAGGCGTGGTTATCGGTGCTACGATATGCCTGTTACTGTGCGGCTGGTGCCTGCTGTTCGCGTATTACAACACTTGCGGACGGCCGCTCAATTACCGTAACGCAAACGACGGTCGCCGCAAGCAACTCTGGCGAACGAGCTCGAGTGGAGGCATTGTTTTGCAACCGGAAGCGGGAGAAGCGTATCAGAGCGACAATGGACAGCAGTCCCATGGTACCAAGAAGATCTACTTGAAGGAGGAGCCGGTGCAGACGGATCTGACTGGCGGTGGCGTCTCGCAGAGGTTAGTGCACTTGCGAGAGTACATTTGCGAGATCGCGAAAAGTACAGAATACAATTGAATAGAATAGAACTTCCGTCAGGGCCCAGAAGGAAATAGGGGGTTGGTCTGGGATGCGCTCGTCCATTTGAGCGTGATAATAGCATTCATTGAACAAAGAAGCTACTCACCGCCTGCGCACGATGGGCGCCGGGTCTGTGTCTCTGACGGTAGTGGCGTCCCAAGAGCAGCGACGAATCTTCCATTTACCACGGCCGATGTTGGGCCGATGACCACACGCGCCGCAGAACACCGACCGCCGGTGCTCCAAACCCTCAAGTCGGACACCAAAGATATGGGTAATAATGCTGTGGCGCTTTTAGAATGAACGAGCTGGGACTAAGCGCGTATTACGAGATAGCACCACCGCCGATGACGACCCCCTACTACGCGGCAGTGAGCAAGCCAGGTGAGCGAGCAAATTTAACGATCAAGCTATGACACAGGGATTAGAAATGCCGCATAATGCGGTGGACACAGATGATGATTACTTAAGAAAGAGCTCTCTTCCAGCTCCATCTCCGGCCGCGCCACAAGCGACATCGGACGCCCCACGTGAAAACGAGTACTTACGTCCGCGATTGAGATCGGCAGACGGTAATTCTTTTTCGCTCGCCGATCGTCCGCTCATTTGCGTTCAATTTTCTTCGTCCATGCGACCTGCTTGTGACCAGTAGTCCTTCGTTCATGAAGGCTTTAAAGTTGCCAGTCGTTAATAGCGCCTAGTTGATGGGGTTTTGACGCGATGGCGCGACCGGAACTGCGCTAATGGCTCTTCTATTTACACTCCTACAAATTGTCCACGCTACCCGTCGCGCTTCTTCACCTCATCCGATAATTAGCGCCAAAAGTTCAACATTTACTCGTTTATAATTATACTTGGCTCGGACGACCGCGCTACACCTCGAGGAAATACGTCATTCGTCAGTAGCACTAAATCTTGATGCTTTAGCCAGAACTTTGCCATCTGCTCCAGCATCCGGCGGCGGCAACGAAGGCGTCGTACGAGACCATACACGACAACATCGGTACTATCAACATTTAATGCGTTTCTAACGCCGCGCGTAATTTCAGCGAACGGGCTAAAACCCCAGAAGAAAAGAGAGCCACTAGCCATAAGAGCGGCACTATCGTGGTGGGTTTCAATATCGACTCTTTCACGACTGTTTGTGTTTCTTTCCAGCCTGGGAATGATGCAGTCCGAAGTCAGTCTCGAATGTCCGCTTCCTCAATAGCGATTGATGGTGCGCAGTGGCGCTTTCTTGCGACAGACGCACCAACGTTACAATCCATTCATTCAGGTGGTCCTGTTCCAACCGATCCAGTACATGCCGCTCCCATTAGTCAGCCGATCAACTGGACGCCGCATTTTGCCGGAGACGAGATGCAGCGAATCTTTCATATTTATCAGGTAAATTAGAAATGAAGTTTGCGTCACACGTCTGCGTCATAGCCGGTCGCGTGTCTACCATCGTGTCAAGAAATAAACAGAAAATATTTTACATTATCCCCGCGGGATCCTGCTAATGCGGCAGTTTGAACCAACTGCAAAACAACTAACGTTAACAATATATCGTAATAACAGTGATGCGACATTTTTCTTATTCCCACGTTTACTGACAAATAGAATGAAAACTTTCACAAAAGAACCTAGGGACTCTGACCTTGTGGTTGGTCAGCAGCTGTAATTCAGACTTGACCACGTTGTCTATCCTGTTTTCCTCTACGCCAATACTCTGCCACAATTTATTAATTTCGGGAACGTAATATCAGGGGCATTCTTCCGACAATCTCACCAAAATTAAAATATATCTGTGCTGCCACACTTTGTTTCCATTACTTTCAGAGCGGTTACGGAAGTGCGAGCGAAAACCCCAGACCAATGCCATCAGTCAGCGATTCCGGTGCTCTCGAGTTTCACACGAGAGAGTTGGTGGGCGACAGGCGACAAGTCTCCAACGATCAATTGATCAGAGACACATATATGCGATCACTCGAGCATATCGTTTGAAACTGCAGTTGAAATCGGCAAATCTTCACTTTGTTTATTCTCTGTTAATTCCTCCTCAGGATGTTGAAGTAAAATTGTTAAGGGGCCTATTTCACTTAACCGTTGAAAATTAAGGAATTGAGCCTCAATTTTGCGTGGTCGTCGCCACATTTTCATATGCAAATTTCATGCTAAGGTGGAATCGAGACTCAATTCTTCTCAGTTCTCGACAATCAACAGTTTTGTGAAACAGGCTCCGAGCTACTGTTTCTTTAATTATGATACAATAGAACCTGAATAAGTGCAGCTATTTTTTGGCGAGCATCTTCCATTCTTTGCGCGCTAAAGGGACTCGGATAAGTGCAAGAACGGAAAAAATGGAGCTTTTGACGAGATCCCTCGGCTCTGCAATTAGCCCGGTTTTACTTTTTATGCATGTGATCACACGATGTTCATTGGATGTATTCATTGACGTTTTTATGCGGCGCTGCGAAGCGGCGAAGTTATTGCGCCGACGAAGAAGGCGGCAAAATTGCGTTGCGTCGGTTAGTAAACGGCAACTGACGGCGATCATCGTTTCCCACCTTGACAATTCGATTAGCATGCGATTTGGGGCGAGCGAGATGGGCCGAAGGGCGCCCAAACATGTGCAGACGGACCGTCCTACCCGGCGGCATAAACGTAGACTTCTCTTACGTGTGCGGCGTTGTCCTGCTGATCACCTGGTTGGTTCTCACCATTTATCTCATCAAGGATTACTTCTGCGACTGCTTCAATCGGCTCTTTCCTACCAATCGCATAGTTCGGAAGTTCAGCCATTCTAGTTCACACCGGTGCGCTGAAAATGACCGCCCGTCTTCCGCCAGCGACAAATCGTCGATCAAGCCAGGTCTCATCATTCCAACTATTTCGATCGAACGATACTGATGGCCGAAGCGGCGATCCATCAAAGACCGCAGTGTGCTAACACTTATGTACCGTATTTTTTCCAATAAATTCCCAGCGCGTATATTTTGTTCGATCTAGGCTTGAGAAGGTCACTCAGCTGAGAGAGAGAGAGAGCATGTTTTTTCAATCGTCACTACAACTTTCAACAACATCACTCATAAAATAAAAATATTGTGCAATATTATTGATTGAATTTGATTTGGAGTTCAATGCTGACCTACGATGCGTAGGTGTTTACTATTTGGATCGCGCCAAGGGGTGGGGGCGTTTATTGGAAGAAGTACGGCCTATAATAAAATCTGAATATGCGCAATATTTCGGGTCCAAAAGCTGCGTTTATTCGGAATCGTTTAGCATGCAAAGTAAAGGAAATCGGAATCGCGAAAAAGCAGCGCTTATTGCGGTTCTACTGTATAGTAATGCGTCATTGGGAGTTAGTACGCATGTTGCGAGAGGATTTATATTTTGTCGACCGCTCTCTGTTGAATCACTCATGTTTTTAGCTGAACATTCCTGTACCAACTGATTTCATCGCTACTTTCATATCTACCCTGAGTATGATTTATTGCGTTAAGTACGCCTTCAGCTGAAGTATGCATGTGAAACCAAACCATTGAAACGTGTATGTTTGTTCATAATTAATCGTAAAGCGCATCATCAAACAGGCGTTACGTAGCAAAACAGCGCAAAAATATTCGAAAAAGAATAGTGAAAAATCCGAGATGAATCGATGAGTGGACGCCGTTCATCAAGAGCAATTGATGACTGACGCAAAGATACAAATATTTTGGCAGCGGCAATAAAATATTCTGTACAAACGGAAACAGGGCTTCAGGCTAGTTTCTTTGGAGATTTTGGTCGCTGGCTTGCGAAGCTGGAATGTGCAGGATTTTCGCTGCCATCTGGCGCCACCTTTCCGTGTATGCCCAACTGCAGATGAAAATAAAATAGTTTGTAACCGAAATTCAGGTAGAGATATGGTCAGTTACTAATTCTCTATGAGATCAAAGGCGAATTATTAATTAGTGATTGAGGATATTTGAACAAAACAATCTTTTACTATTAAAGAAGACGTAAACCAACCGTGAAGTGAGTGTAGGAATTAATAGAGCAGAGCGGATCGACGGTAGGTGGCTGCCGTCTCGGTGAGGCGACCGGGCGATGAGGGGTTCTGGCTGGCGACGACTACAAAAATCACTTATACCGTACATATGAATAATAGGAGCACATGTACCACTATTCTTTGCAGCTGTGATTTGGAGTTTGTTAAAATGCTGTTGTTTTATTCATAAAAATACTATTGTTCGTGTCTTAGTGATGATAACACATGTTAAGCAGGAGGTTGAAATAATAGTGGCAATGTGTCACTATTTTTATAAATAGGGTAATACTATGAAAGAAGACATAAACTAACCGTGAGGTGATTGTAGGAATTGACTGAGCAGGGCGGATCGACAGCGAGCTGCTGCCGTTTTTGGGAGGCGATCGGACGATGAGGGGTTTTGGCTGGCGATGACTGTAAAAATTACTTTTAGTCGAAATTTCTTAATCAGGACAGAGCACCGCAGAGAACACTGTAGCATGCTTAGTGGGGACAATTAAATTGAGCATATTCGCTGCATCGTTCACTCTATTAACCTTTATCGCTACGAGATTAACATTTTGTTTTCTTGCTACTAAGAAATTTTGACTACAGTATTATCTCAAAAACAGAATACGAACAATTATATTTTGCTCAAAAGAATCAACTAATCCCGACACCTTACTAAGTATACAGCTGTGACGCAAAATTTGTAATGAAAAAATCAATTATTATTATTATTATCATTAATTACTACCACTCACTAACGCAGAAAGCATCTCTAACTACAATAATGGATAAGAGGAGACGAGACACTCGTACCCTGATTTGTTTCTGCTGAAGCGATTTCAGAGGCGATCGTTCAGCAACGGGAGTTTTCATGCGCTTGAGCATCGAGGCTTGAGCGATATGCCCGGGTGGTCGCTTCCCGGGGGAGATGGGGATGGCGCCGAATCGCGATTCGGCCATCAGCTGTCGCTTTTTCTGTTCGTGCTGAAATCATATGAGATCGCGCGCTAAGCATCGAGCGGCTAGGGAGCGTATTCATCAATATGACCGCGGGAGAGGGGTGGCATAAGAGCGATGCTAAGCCGGAGATATACACCCCTACTACACGCTTCATTTAACTGATGTAGAGACGTGATATCAACAACTCGCATTTTCACAACTTTTCCTTACATATCGTGGAACAAATTCAATCGTCCAATAATTTTTCATGCATAATTACAACAGTTGCAAATATAATTGACCATAGAGTTTTATGAAATGGAGAATTTAGAGTTTTTTAATTACAGCTGTTGCAAACAGTAAACTGCAGCTGTAACTATAACAGATTCATTAAACAGACATCTTTAGTTTACTCAATGAATTGTACTTTGCACAGGGTTTTACAGCGAAATGAATGAAAACGGCCGCAGATCGACTTACCTTCTGCTCTTTTTCCAATTCGCGAGTTTCGACGTATTCATGAATTGTTAAATCGATGAAGGTAATAGGTTCCAAGCCCTGAACGAGGATAGGGCTGTCGGGGTGCAATTCAGTCCAGCGAGCGACCGCTTCCTGTACTCCCTTTTTCGCCTGCGGTAGGAGAACATTCTCAACGTGCCGGCGTCGCTGAAAAACAAGTTCTTTAGTGTCAAACGCAGAGAAGGATTTTTGATATCTTATTGGGCCGGTTTCACATCGCGTACTTTAGCTAAAGTCGTACTTAACGCCTATCCTTTATCATAGCGTAAAGCCCGACTTTAGTTAAAGTACACGATACGAAACCCGCCCATTATGTTACAATGGATTTATAATATGATATAATAGCAGTGAGAGGACGAAGGGAACGGTGGAAGAGAGGGTGGGAATAGAGTATGGGATGAGGGGGAGATCGCTTAAATATCTCCAAACCAACTATGCTCCCTGACATTCTGAGGCCAATTTCATAACACTAATGTAAATTTAATTACATTGCTGTATTGTCATCACTCATTTGTTCACAATACGTGTGACAATAATGCAGAAATATAATTCAATTTCTACATTTTACATAAATGTTATAACATTGGCCTCTGCGCAGCGCGGCTTACCTTGAGTTCGCGGTCGAGATTACAGGCGCGATTGTGGAAGCGCATGGGGTCCTTCTCTTTGCGATCATGTTCCAACTTTTCCTCCCACAGAGCTTTCCACTCGTCGAGTTTGCCGAGGACGTCTTGTCGTTCTTCGAAGTAGATCTTCAGCCGGTGCACTTCCGCGAGATACGTCTCGATCAGACTCTCTGAGATCGAATCTGCAAGCCGAATAGTTGTATAGTTAAAATTTATTGGTAACAGAGAGTTGCAGGAAACACCGTAGTACGCTTAGTGTGAAAAACTAAATTGATCACGTTCGCTGCGATGTCCACGCTATTAACCTTAATCGCTATGGTAGCAACACTTTATTTTCTAGTTGCTGATTAGGAAATTACGGCGGTACTCTTTATTCTCCCTTACGCGACAAAACACGGACATCGCTATGCACTTTTATGACAAGTTCAGAGTATAAATTCATGACTATCTCTCATAAAAATATATGAGATTATTAAAGATCTATCGCATGACCTATTAAAGCACTATCATGCCGAACAACAAATATTATTATGGAACCATAAATATGGCTAACGGGTAAGCACGTAACCCTTGAATACAGCAAGTTTCATTGCACACATAAAATATAGACTATTGATAGTAGCGATTTTGTACTAGGAATGAGATAATCGCTGGACGAAGAAGAGATTAGAATGGACCATAAGCAACGAAATAACAAACCTTCGTCGAAAGGCGGCAGTGGTTGTTCGCTGCTGCGTTCGCTGAGAAGGCACTTATCCCGCCATGAGAACAGTTCAGATTCTACTGCTTGGAAACGCTCTCGAAAATTCGACACGTACTCCTTGTACTCTTCTCGGGTCTACAATTGCTTCTGTGATCACATGCAGACGATGCAGCGCAATACGTACGGACCATTCCCGAAAAATCTTTCACAAATCCCCGAATTTTTACACCCTTTCGGGCTTTCCCCCCATTCTCGGTCCCTCCCCCAATGCGCGAATACGAAAACTGTCGCAGAATTCCTCAAACGAGTGACTATTTGATGTTGATCTTTCAAAGTAGCGTTTAAACAGCCGCATCCGCAAGACGCCGGCGAGATGACGCAACTGGTTTTTAATATCAAATCGTGGCTCTGGTCAAGAGGTAGTTGGCTCCGTGACAGAATTCACACGGTCATTCGCTGTAAATAACTGAAGTGAGCACACAGTGTCTCAAAAAACATCCTGTGCTTCACCGCCCGAATGAATTCGAATGACACGCCGACGAACCTGCTCGACGATCGTCCTAAGGGTATCCATGTTTTCCTCAGAGAAGACGAAGGCGTGTTCGTTGTTGAGCGCAGTGAGGGCGAGCTGGTCGGTGGCTTGCCTGCGCATGCGTTTGAGAAGACGCTGGAGTTCGACTTTAATTTCTTGGAAGTCGGCGCGACGCGCTTCGAGTAGGCGATCCATTTGCGCAACATGCTCGGCCATTTTGAGCAGTTCGGCCTCGCTTGGCACTTGCTCGAATATGGCGTAAGGGACAGTATCCAGCTGACCGCACAGTTTTTCATCTCGTGGTCGCAGCTCTGCCAGACGATTTAATCGCTCTTTCTTCAACGAATCTAACCTCTTCTTCTCGTGTCTCAAGGCGTCCACGCGCTCGATTAGCTCGAGATTATCAATAGCCGTTAACTGCAATTACTCGATGTTTCCTTTTTTCCACCTCTTTTTTTCATTTCTATACCTCTGATTTCAATTGCAGCTCACTGCACAGTGCTTTTATCTCTTTCGAATATCTGGTCACCGTTAAACGCAGTTCATCAACCATATTTCTTTCTGACACGAGCTGAAAAAGAATAGTAATTTATCAATCTAATTGATCCAGCAATAGATATGTATTTCGCAACAAATACATACAATCACCGGCTGCATTTTCAAGTTAGTAAGAAAATAGTAGTTCGAGAGTTTCGATTGCGAAAAGTGCGGTAAGGGGCAGAACATACTTTCAAATCTCGAGCTCGGATTCCAGCAATTGAAAATTGAAACGACAAAATCTTTCTACAGTTACACATACAAATTTGAGAATTGTTTTCCCCGACAGAGAAATCCGAGAAGAAATCAGCGCTCGAATTTGAAGTATGTTCCTGTTTAAGCATCAACGAACCATGTCATCGAGCAGGTCGCCGAGGTGCTTGTAGAATGCGGCGACTCGCTCGCCGCGAATTTCGTCCGTCATCCCGGCCTCGTCCCATAGA
>NIUQ01001345.1:0-31648 GCA_002796945.1 Plectus sambesii | reverse complement strand
GGTAACACTGGGCGTGTAAGTGATCAGGTTGTCCCGTCGTAGAAGACTCTGCATGGTCGATTCGATGTCGAGTAGGAGTTGGGTGCGCGGTTCGACTTCGGCCAAACGACGATCGAAAATGGCTATCGCTGCCGTGTACGCATCGATCTCGCGTTGAATTCGCTTTGAGTCAATAGCCAGCTCTTCGTAGAACCTAATATAATAGTAACGTTCAGAGAGACCTAAAGTTTCCAAGCGTTTGTCCCGCTCCAACGCAGAGCCCGCTTATTTGGGCCTTCCTAAGAACGCTATTCATACATGACAGTAGGTTTTCCTCGGTCGGCTGTCGCATGCCTGACACCATGGAGTTCTGATACTAGAATCAAAGCCGGGCCTTTATAGATGGCAGCCAGAAATTCTACCACTAGACCAAAGCGGAATTCGATAGCGTTCAAATCAATTTTTTTAAATGTTAAGTCCAATTCTGTGTTGTCTCCATCGTAATATTATGTGCATAATCATACCATCTCGCATCGCAGTTCGTAACTTCTGATTTAATTTAATTTACTTTGCAACTGATCTCGTTGCCCTTGTCCCCAAATTTTCATCATTTCTGCATTCGATTAGAATGCAAGTTTGACGAAATTGGGTACTTGGGTGACAAAATTGGATGCAAAGGTGCAGAATTACGATGTGAAATGGTTTTAGGCTCAGTTGATGAAATGAAAATTGAGACTCGGCTCCTCAATTCGCAGTACTCAACAGTTACATGAAGTGAGCTTCAATTTAGGTGACGAATAAAGTGCAGACGTGATGCTACAGGAATTATGTAGCCTTTAAGGGTTGAATGGAACTATCGTCTTAGTTGGGCATGATTGGCGAAAATATTGATAATAAGATATAAGAGAACCATCCTCCAACTTGCGAATAGATGCAAAAAGTACCTCAAATCATTGGTAGGCTGTTCAAGCGCCTGTTCAACGACCGGGGAAGTAGCTTCTTCGAACCTTTGCGCGGCCTCGACTCGCTTCTTATACGTACCCAACCACCGACATTGAAAATGCAGCAGCGTCTTTGTACACTCATTTCGCACATTGTTTAATTTGACTCGCGCGTCATCGTGCGCCTTTTTCGCTCTTTCATACGATTCGGACACTTTCTTCTTGTCTTCGGTCAGCAGTTTCTGCGCCTTGTCCTCATCAGATGTGTCCTGAAACGCATAGTTGCATTAATAGTATTGCTCACAGCGCAGCCTCACTCTTGGAGTATTCGTCATCAATATATTCAGGTTCTCGTTACAATATCAACAGTTTAAGTGTCAAATTAACGCTTTGTTACTCGCTATGCGTGAGATGAATTTACAAAATATCCAGGAACGCCCCTCATATAATATGTCAGCAAGCATTGCTTTGTAAACCTCGCGAGGCTTGCTTATTATTTCGTTAAGGTCAATCCTGTAACGCTAAATAACAACTGAGCTGCATGCGTACACTCATTCAGTCAAATAGCACACCGCCTCCAATCTCAATATCATAATGTTTCCTAGCGTTTTTCCCGCTCCGACGCAGGGTCCGCTTATTTGAGTCTTCCTAAGAAGGACCTTAGTCCCGACACGTGCCTTCCCTCGATCGGCTGTCACATGCCGGACAACGCGAAGTTCCGATGCCGGGAATCGAAGCCGGGCCTTTACGGGTGACAGCCATAAATCCTACCACTAGACCACAGCGGAACTGCCTATCTCAACGCTATGCCACATGTATTTGGCGCTATGACGCGTTAAGCGTACACTTAAATTTACAGGAAGTGTACCTGTTCGAGTACCGCAAGCAGCTTTCTCATGCCGCGCGCCTGTTCGGTTTGCGCTCGCAACTTTTCCGCTTTAAGCATCTTCTCGACGTCCATCGCCGATCCTAGCGCTCCTTGAAAGTAAATGGCTGCTTTCCGCAGTGTAATATATAGAACACTCTTCGCTTCGTCAACTGACGACACCCATCGGTTCTCGAATTCCGTCATTTGATCGGTTGTGTATAGTAACTTAATGAAACGATTCAGTTCGTCGGCTGCGTCGTTAATAATTACAGATCGCCCTGAAAATATCAATTTCAGCCAACTTGACTCCATGTAAACAGCGAATATGAAAATTATTTTTAAATTAAAGAAATAATCATGCAGAGAAAAAGTGCTAATACAGAATATTATTTCTATTTCAGCGTGATATATCCAAGTGCCGGAGTGCACCATAAACTCGCTAGGAAGAGAGTTCAGTGTTAATAACATTCCAAAATTCAAATGCAACCAAAAACTCCTCAAATTTATGCATGGATAATCAGACCACTAGGGTTCATGAATTTGAAATTGAAGGGAACGTTCATATCCTTATCTTCTGACTTAGTCTTAGGCTTGGGTAGTGATAAGAGTAGCGAGCAGCAGTATGCGAAAAAGTGGTCCAAACTAATCATGAACAAACTCTTAAAATATACGCACCGTATAACAGCAGGATAACAGTGGAACAAAAATTGATGCATTCCTCACAATTCGATCAGACGATACGAAAAGTTTCGGATCATCCTGGAACGTGTGAAACTATAATTTTTTTCTCCAGCTGCTATGTCGCTATAGGATGGTGCATCTTTTCTAATGACTAATCAAGGCGCTCATTTCTGGCCATATTGTTCAAAATTGTTCGCTGTACTCGCCAAAACACTCGTCTTAGCCCAAGCGTAAACGTAAAGACTAAAACTACATACCTCTTGCTTCTTCCTCTTTTTCAATCATGTCCATCAACTCGATTTCAGCTCTTTCGTAGGCCATAAAAATTACGCTAATATTCGGCGCCGGTGTTGTCGTTGATCCATATGGAAATGGATTAGGCAAAAATGGCGGCGGACCGCCGCCTCCTCCGCCTCCGCCGCCGCCTCCTCCTCCCCCACCTTGAGCGTCAACGGCTTGCGAAGAAATGTAATAGAGGAGGAAAATCTGAATGAACATTCCACAGCAATTGCCTAAATATCGAAAAATGCATTGAACATTTATATGACTCTTTCGCTGTGATAAGCATCAAGGGAGCATAAAGGCAGCGTAAAGGGCCAAAAGCTTAACGGGCACGCAGCCTGGCTGCTCGCCAGAAAAATTAAGGGATAAACGGTAGTTTTCTTAGTAAACTGCATATATTAATTGCATTTATTAGGAAATGCGCGCGCGAACGCTCACGGCATTGCACAAATGTTGGTTGTGAAGATTTTGATAAAATCTTTCAGAATTTCAAGTCGAAACTTTTCCAAGAACTACATGACACTTTACACGCCAGTAGCACGCACAAAACATTGATTTTTGTGTCTTTGGCACGGCGCGCCCATTAATTGTTCAGCGTTTCTGACACGGCCCCACCTCTCTTGCACACAGCCAAAATTTGTTACTTGCACACTTTGTAAAATAAACCGTCCTATAATTTGGGCACTGCAATGATTCGTTATAATTCAAGCAGGGAATGTATGCACGTGCACAAAGAGCGTTTCAATAGTACCGCGCCATACGCATTTACGCTATTGTATCACATTTTTTGCGGAGGACTGATGATCAAAAGTCCCTGCCGAAGAGAGAGAATTAAGAACGAATAGCTTTATATTCATTCTGTACCTAAGGAAACCATTACTTCTCTCCTAAGAGAAAGAATAAAAGCTTTAAACACTTAAAAATACACATAGAAATGCTTTCTTGGTGAGACCAAGGTTAGTTTTAGGGCACGCAGTGGCAGTTTTGCGTATAAAGCGTGTATAACGCTTGTGCATAAGACAGTAAATGAAAGGGAAATTTTAATATAGACAATGAAATGAATGTCAAAAATTCATGGGGACCTCATTCCTGAAATAAAAAATATGTTGCACCGCATCTACTCTAAATATACGCTTTATAAAAAGAACTCTCCAAGAATCACGAAAACCATGAAAACTTGAAAAAGACTAAAGTAGGAACAAGGGAGCAGGGTGAACAACAAGATGAAATGTTCTGATTTAATTACGCAATTAAGGATAAGGCTTTTCATTTACTCTTTGAACTTTAGAATTTTCTCAAAAGCTAAATTTTTGAATGGTATTCGTTTAGCCAGTTCGCTCTAAAAAGAAACGTTTCACACACAAGACTGTTCTACGCTCTATAATTTCGTCGATTTTTATCCAGCTTGCAAGAAAGATAACAATAATGGCCGGTTGATATATAGTCTAAGAATATAAACTAGACTTCAAATATAACCGTTAACTTTCGTATGCATACTCCCTGCACTATTACTTGCATTCGTTTCGCCATTTTCTAGCTAAACGAACACAAGATTGTGCATCTTTCAGCTGAGAAAGGTCATCTTGCACTGAGAATAAACCGAGAAAACTTGAACATGGCCGGCGCAATTTTAACAAAATTATTCTAAAACAGAATTGCTGAACATATGTTTAAACACTGTTAGTCACAGCTAATGAAGTCACTAGAACGCAAGGAGAATCATATTCAGCCGAGGTCAATCAAAGCTTGACTAAAACTTTAGTTTGACCTCAACAAAATGACACTTTTCTCAAGATTAGTTTGCCATGAGAAAACTACAGAGAAGAGAGCGAGGCGAAATAACTCAAAAATCGGCAGAGGTCGGTAGTTTATCGGGGTGGGAAACATCAGGAAGGTCGGTTTCGCCTCAGCGGCGCCCGCCAACGCTTTCCGTCATTGTGCAAATAAACTGGGCAGAGCAAACGTGTCAGTGCGAAGAGTCGTAGAGGGTTAAGTCAATGGTGAAGATCCCCTTGATCGTCACGGCGGCCGGTGATTGATCGTGTTCAGGTCGACCGCAAACAGTTCAAACAGCGTGACCGGCGACGCGCTTTTCGCGCTGACACCGCGCGTGCCTGTGAGCGGCCCGGATTGAGTTCGATTATTGCTAGCGGCGGTGCAAAGTGTGGTCTGGCGCAATTTAATACGGCCGGAGGGAGAGTGGGCCCTTACCTACTTCTCTCTCGTGCCGCTTTAACTTTGCTACAGTTCGCCGCCCACCACTTCTATCAGTAATTTAATAACGGCGCGTATGCACCAGTGGCCTATTTTTATTAAACTATAGCTATTACCAAATTTTAAGCGCGGTGTTTGATCGTTTTGTGTTTACTTTTAATAATTTTTGGTTTTCTGAGCAGATCACCGCGCTTGCAAGAATCTTCAATTGCAATAATTTTTATGAAACAGGCACTAACAGTGAACCCCGGTTGATGCCTTGTGAGGTAAAAGCCGGTTGTTTGGGAATATACACACCCCTCCCCTATCCCCACATCCACCTCTGGCATATATAGCATCCCGGTGACCCCATTCGGATCCCCTCGAAATAAGGAAAATTGGTTTGATGAAGATAGTTTCCAATGCGGAAAAGTTGGCGCCCCCAAAGAACTTTACTTATGTGGGGAAAGAATATGATGCTATCGGGACGCAAACCTTTGTTAGAATGAACCAAGGAGCTTAATCATCTTCGCGTTGAGATGAAAAAATGAAGCACATCAAGCCAAGTCCACACAGACGTGGCTTGTGAAGGACGGTTATATGGACCCGGGGCAAACTTAATTAAACGAACGGCTCAATCATCGCATACTGGCCATGCCTTCTGTCGGCATAGATTTTAAACTTTAGCGCAATCGTCAAAAAATAGTGATTTGCATTTTGAAATCGTGAGCTACGAAGGAAACTAAAGCAATTTCATAAAATTATGTTTTCTGTAATGTTAGTCATCGGTCTTTTCTTTCTTTTTTTTGTACCGCTATTCACAGTGTCCGCTTGGCGATTGTCCCGCACGGTGGCGGGTTCCGCTCCTCTGGGCCGTTGTCGCGATGCGACACTGGGCCATGGTTGATGCGACTGGTAGAGAATTGGACGGCCTGTCGCGAGGGCCTGTCGCCGGTATATTCGCAGCATAGCTGCTACCAATTCCCCGACCCACGGAGGGATTAGCACCTTGGTTGGGTGAGGGGCCGCCCTCCGCGGGGATTGAACCCGCGTCCTTGAGACTGATGAGTTAAGGTTTAGACCACTACACCAATCGGCCTGTTAGTCATCGGTCTAAAGCCCATAAATGCCCCTCAAGTGTAGGTTGAAAAATAATTGCCCAAGGGTCAACTTTATATAACAGATAAGAATTGAGGACTGAGACTTGATTTTCTCGATTCTCGACGGTTTGATGAAACAGGTTCTATGGCTTTTATCGGAGGACTTACGATTTATGCCATTTGATATCTTTCATTGAGAGAAATCGAGAAAAATGCCATCCCAGCAGCTTTCCCTAGACCTGATGCAGATGCTTAAAATCTCTATAAGCTTAAGATAGAGCATACGCAGATATTTTTATCATAGGTTCAAAATCGTTTCAGATATTCAAATTCATACATTTATGGCGAAACATTCATATTCAGGTAATTCAATCCGACCCAAATTCTCAAAGTAGCACGAAGCAACATGGTGCAAACTGTATTATATTTGTTTGAAGCAAGAAATTTATCACAGAATACGTTTACGAACATTAATACATCCACAAAATATACAGTATACTTGGTTAAACATTATTCAATGCTACATGCACAAAGCTGAATTTCATATTGCTGATGGAAGGCGTTGTCGTTTCTGTTTAAAGCGCTTCATCACGAAATGTAATCGAAGAGTAAACCTGACAATCATATTAAGCGCGTTAATTAAAATGAGAGCATCAAGTGCAATCCATAATGCGAGCGCGCCACCTATTGTCCCTTGAAACTCGCTAGGTGTCCATTTCGGTCTTTCATTTGCAACAGGAAAGTCGAATGATTTCATGCGAACAATCAGATTCGCTTGATAAGGCTCAATCTCATTTGAGTGAGCTTGCGTCTCACTGAAACGAATGTGTTTGCATGGGCGGAGGCATCTAGACATACACTCTCTAGATACGTTTAATGAAAATGGCAAGCATATTTTATATTGATCCATGGAACAGCGTTTGAGAATTTCGCTGGTAGTATTTGTCAAACTCAGAGGCAAACAGCCGCACAATCGCCGAATCGCTTGAAATTTACAATTTCTCTTGCAACTTTCCTGCGAAATTGCGTCAGAACACCTTTGAATGCCACTGAAGAAGTTCAGAGAATTGTACTCAGCATTAATTTTCAGTGCGGTGCTCACGTTTTGGCCAAATTGCACAGATAATAATGAATCAAATAGCACGCTACCGCTTTCAAGGTAGCTATCTCTGCCAAGCAAATCAATATTAACCTGCTCAACAACACTTGGTGGATTATTTATACCTTGACCAGATTGATTCAGATTAATATTAATTTCGATGTATTCACTAAGTGAGCTGAAATTCTTAAATGGTAATCTGTAGCAAATTGTGGTCTCATCAATGTAAGTTGTCTCATTGATTTCATTATTTTGAAAAGAGTCGTTGTCTGGTTGGTGCAAGCGAACCGTAATGATGTCAGCTTTGCGAACTTCACGACCGCATTTTTGCATCAAATTGTTAATGCTCGTTCCGGTCTCATTCAAATGCTGAAGGATGGCTTCGAATAACTGCAACTGTGAAATCGATATCGATTGGTTATAATCGGATTCGTGAACTTGCTTATGCCATTCAACTCTATCGTATTTTCCACAAAATCCAATGAAAGAAATTACAATCAGCAAGAAAGATTTTGGCCAGACCATATCTCCAAGTAATAAGCTGTCGTAGCTTGTAATTAAATCGCGAAACAATGTAATCGTTTCTTCGCTGTAATTTATGTCTCTAGTTCGGTTACGAGATCCCAGGTTCAGACTGACGGAATGAGGCAAGCAAATCGTTGGATAAGTTGTGAAATTCATCATGTTATTTTCCGTAAAATTATATGAAGATTCAGTTTCGCTGACATACTGACCAATAACATCTGCGCACATTCGATATGTTAAAATGATGCCAGTGAGATAATATAAGACTATCAGATTTTTTTTCGTTATCCACTTCACGGTCAATTTTTTTGTAAAATTTTCATTATCCAAGTTAAAAATTTGACAAAAAATCTGTCCTGCAGCTTTATTAGTAAAAACTCCAATGCGCTGTTCACTATAAATTCTAATACGAGTCGATAAATTCTGCATGATTTTCGTGCCGGCACAAAGACCAACAAAGAACGAAAGCGGGATAATAAAAAGAAAATTGGCAATTGCATAAATATTTAGGCCAAACCACAGGCCAAGCATGCCTCCAAGTGCAGCGAGAAAGTCACCAGAAGTCCATTTAAGTCGATCTTCGAATAAGATGTAAGAAAAATCTTTCACATAAATTCGTAAATTAGTAGTCCCACCTAGCTTCCATGCCGTTGCATTGTACGTACCCGTTGTTTCCTCGTAAAAGAAATTGTATCGTTCGCATGGATCAACACATTTTTCTCTACATTTACGATCTCCGAGCGTACTATAGTTCAGGCATTGACCATATTGCAATAGAGTACACAAATTTGTATCTGAAGTCAGCAAAGTTGGCCAAGTTATTGGTGAACAGTTGCACATCGCTTGAATGAAGTGAATGCGACAGCTAGCAAGGCAAACTTCTTTTATGCGACCTGGGGAACATTCAGCATGCTCGCTTTTTTGGGATATCATTTTATTTTGTTCTGATATTCCGACTGAAAAACTGTTGTTTTCTCCAGGAAAGCCAACCATAAATAATCTGCCAAATTCATTATAAGCCTTATTCCAGTAGGGTTCTGTCAAGTAAGCATCAAAATCGATTAGAAATCCTCCGCTTAAAATGTGGTATGTGGTCGTGTCGATGAATACTTCGATATATTCTGATGCGTCAGAATAGAGTGCGGTATCAAAAGGTAATTGAAAGCAAATATAATTGTAACCAAAAAACGTCAGTTTAATCTCATTAATGAGTGAAATAGTCGTTGAATCAGCATTGACAAAATTTACTTTCATATGGAACAATTTCGCTATTTCGCGGCCCAGTTTTAAGCGCACTTTGTCAATAGAAACATCTAGTCTCTTTAGACTTGGTTCGAAAATATTTTCCAATAGATGCTTCAAAGCATTACGTGTCGAATCTGAAATTATAAAATATGGGACGTTATGCTATCTCCAATCGGTTTTTTTGAATAACTTTGCCGATATTTTCTGGAATGAGCAGATTTTCTGGATGCTTGTCCTACGAGCGTAAAGGCTTTTTCTAGAAAAATTTGCGCAGTTGAACGAAATGAGCACTGCACAATCACGCAATGATAATCGCTTTTTCAACGTGTCTAGAACACTTAGTAGACATTTCAAAAGTCAGGGTTGAAATTGCGTCAATAATTGGCTGTTCAAAATCGTCGAGGTCGGCGGGCACTAGTTTTGGTAAATTTGATCTTTGTAAATTTCCCATAGCAAGGAGGAGTATATGGAATCAGATATAGGGGAAACTTGACGAGCTTTGCGGTGGTTTATTGGTGATTCACTCGCCTCTGCCAAAACCTACTGCACAGCCAGTGTTTTGTTTGAAGTGTGAAATATCTTGCTGTATTTTAGAAATGCATTAACTGTGCGTTACACTCCAGCAGATCTTAGACAGGCAAAATGTTTCTTCCATATGATCCTATTGTTTAATATTGATTGTACTTTGAACATTACTGTAACTTTAAGGGCAAACAATCAATGCTAGCGTTTATTAGGCTACATCTAAGTCACTAATTGTTTATATTGTACCATTTTAATAAAACCCTAACGCTCGTATTAAGTATTGAATATTAAGTATTAAGTATTAAAATAATAATCGATCGCGACTCTCGAAGCATCTTGTATGTGTTTGCTATCATCGGTGAATCTTTTAAAAGGTGTAATGATGTATTCTGCGTTCAAAATAAAAATGCGGTGACGCGCAAACTATTTTGGAGCAAGCGAAATCAGCTCTAGACGCTATTATTATACTTTTGCTAATCACAGACCATTATTATAAATAAGAAACGTCGGCAGCAGATATCTTTGCCCTTCATACGTCTCAAAAAAATATGAAGGGGACTTACTGGAAAGCTGGTTAAAAAAGTCTTTGTACGTTAATTGGATGTTATAGTATCCATTGATTTCTTTTGGAATAGGAGTATTGTATATTTCGTTCGCCTCTGCCGTGTTCATTAGGCCAAAGTATTGCGAGGCAATTACGAGGAGAGGCAAAGGCCACTCTTTTTCGTCGATTAACGTTAATCCAGTCATACTTTCTTGATCGAAATATTCCGTTAATAAGTTGGTATAATTGATAGTGTCGTTTGGATTTATTATTTTATCCAATTTATTCACAAATCCTTGATAAGGAGCCAAGCACAAAGTTGGCTTTGGCAATGCGATTGTTTTGTTATTCATCAGAACGATGCTAGAATAAGGAGGATCTTCCGCATACTGATCGTACAATTCGTAACATGAGTAGGCGGTATGAATCCCGCCAGCAACGTACAACACTATCCATAATAACTTTTCGATCAGATCAGTAACAAAAATTGATCGGGATAAATTATCTTGGGTTGTAATGCGTTTCTTAATGAATTCTTGACATTTTTTAAAGCAACGTTTTTCCCCCGTGCTTGTTTGAATTTGACGAGTTTCAATCCTGGCGGGTGCATTTTTTGATGCGATATACCTACGAATTAGCAAGAAGAACGGATCAAAAATGAATCGAATAAGAATTAGAAAATCAAGACCGAGGTATAGGCCCAGTACTCCACCAAGTGCGCCAATAAATCCCTCAAACGACCATTTGGGAATTTCTGTAAAATCGACATAGAAAAATGATTCGGAGAAGAAAAATGCTACGGGCTTTGGCCATGAATCCAAAACCAATTCAACATCGAAGTCATAATTCCATTTTTTGCAGTTCGGAACACACTTCGCTTTGCATTCATTGTCTTCTCTGCCTTTATACTTCAGGCATTTATCATACTTTTCAAAAGTGCAAAATTCATTTGTCTTGCGTTGGACTTGTGTAAGTATTGTCGCGGGCAAGCAGTCACACAGTTTTCGAATCAGCTGAATTCGGCACTCGTTCAAGCATTCCGTTAGTGTGTATTCATTTGAACAGACACGCTTTCCGTTCTTATACTCCATTGATTTCATAACGGTTAGTAAGGTGATACGAATAGCAATCTGTTGATCGGATTTATACTCAATGATTTCGTTTCTTTTTTTTGTAATTGAAAAGTGAGGCGGTGTCCAACTTCCACTGAAATCAATAGTCAATGAAGAATTGCGTTCTTTGAGTCCCCTTATGTTATCAACAAATAATGAAACGTCAGGCGGTGAAGGCATTCCGTAATCATCTGGCGAATATGCGAATTTCTGGCCGTGCACTTTAAAGCACAAATTTTCGGCTCCGATGAATGTAATGTTTTGGCCAGACGACAAGCAAACCGGCTTTTCCGTTAACAAAAAATCTCCAAGTTGAAGAAGACAGTCTACATTCTCATAACCTTTAACCTTCTTAAATTTTCCATCAAATGTCGATTTCAACTGAGCCAATGTAATATTTAATGCAACAATGTTAGGCAAAAGGACATTCTTCAACGCCATCCATCCGTCGTTATTTTGATCCTCACTACCGTTGAATGGATTTTTGCTCATTTCAGTCAACGATTCGCCCTCATACATCATTGACAGATATTTCCACACTACAATGTAAGTTTCTTTTGCGAATATCGCTTCGGGATCGATTTTAAAAATGCCATTCTTTGTTGAATTTTTGATGAACATATTTACCGCTTCTGTGTAGTTTCCTACACGCTCGGTAGAGTTGAAGAGTAAGTCGGCATCAACCTGAGACCAATTTGATAAAACTGCTGAGAATTGAGAATTGAATTATGTGTCTGAATTCTGCATTTTCATCATTTCAGTGCTCATTGAAAAACTGACAATGAATGATGAGAATGCAGAATTGAGATTGAGTGATTTTAATTCTCAACGCTTGACAGTTTTATGAAATAGGTCCCTGAATGCAGAGCGTGTAATTTGGAATAGTCATTGCCGTCTCATTCATCATGTTTTTTATTTGCAAATTCGTTGGTTGGCTCTGATAATCTTGTGTAAGTTGTGCCACTGATGTGAAGGTAAGATAAATTCCCATAAGGTATAACATTACCCAGAGTGCAATTTTTAATATATATTTAGCAATTCCTAGGTAAGTCCACTTTTTCGGTATTAAAAAGCGATGGATGCTTTGTTGCAGGAATTTGTCAAAATGTCGTCTAATTTGCTTTAGGTGCCTCGGTGCACCCTTTTCCTGCTGGACTCTCATTTTGCTGAAATATTGACTCGCACATAACTCTTAATGTTGCAGTTGTTTTCCGTTTAAGGTCGAACTCAAGTTAAAAAGCGCTGGTCTGAATACAGTCGAATCCGTATTTAAGAGAATGAAATAAATTATCGAATAATTACATTTATTACGATTTCTTAAATATTATCTTATTGAATATCCCCTTTCTTCATCCTCTCTGAATTTTAAATCAAACCAGTACGGCTGGGATCTGAAGATTTCCACAACGAGGTTGGACATAAAGTAACCGATATCATTCCCATTGTATGAATTTCTGGGAATACGTGATATTGCACGAATGATAATATTGTGAAAAAAACGGTACTTACAGTAAATTTCGGTACATTGTCCTTGTCTTATCGCTTAACCACTCCGAGCAGTGTCGATAGCTGTTAAGAGTGAAAGACGATAAATTTATGCAGTGTTGACTCGTCGCTCGGCCTTGACAAACGTTCGTTAGTGAGTGCCAAGCGCTTCAGCGTTTCTGTTATACAAACGGCTCTGTTATATCTTGCTTTCAGCAGTTTTATTTGAGAATCACTTGTTGTATGTGCAAGCAGTTTCTCTAAATAATACTAGCTAAGCTACATCGTTTAATAACAAAGCTACGGCTATGATATTAAAAAAGGCCCAAAATAATACCTGTCAGCGTAGGCACGTAGTCAGAACGGGATTTGAACAGCGCAGGTCTCGATAGCTCCTTTTAACGCCACACGACACGGTCACATACAGGGTGGCACGGAAAATGTGTCAAACTTTTTTTGCAGTAACTCGGAAAGGACTAATCTAATTGTCGCTAATTTGTGACTACAACTATTGAGATAGCTCAGTGACATTCTCTTAAAAAGAAGAAAAATGAGATAAAATGAAGCCCGCGATCGATAGAATAAGACCACCTAGACAACAAAGTTCAGCAAGAGACAATTGCTCAACTCAATGGTATCTGAATTTTGAAGCAGCCTGATGTTTAACCAAATATTTCTCCAGAAATCTCAAACGAGTTCTTAATTAGTTCCAATTATTGAGATAAGATAGGGATCGAATGGTAATTAGCTACCGCACCAACCGTCTTATAATCCACAACAACGCAACAGGAAACCCTCGCGAGTATTCGTGTGTAACTTATGTTGCGATGCGACCGTTACGATTGATTTGTCAAATATTTATTGATACGAGTAATATTAGGGCTAAGTGTGGGCGTGCCCACGCGTGTGTTGCGATGCGACCATTACGACTGATTTGTCAAGTATCTATTTATACGAGAAATATTTGTGTAGATAAACAGCACGGTAACGGTTCAGTTTTCATTCGGATTGAAAGTCGAGATCTGAACTTCATTCATGCGAAGGGCTGGGTGATCGCAAACGTCAGCACCTGTGCGTTGCGATGCGACCGATACGACTGATTTGTCAAGTATCTATTTATACGAGAAAAATTTGAACCATTGAATAGCACGGTAACGGTTCCGTGTTCATCGGAATCAACAATTTCGATCTGATGTTCATTCAAGTGAAGGTATGGGTGATCGGAATCTTCACCCGTATGAGAAGAAGTAACGCTCCTTGCAATTCTTCAAATTTCAGCGTTTTCTGTTCCTTAAATAGCTTTAAAAATCAGACACTCGGTAGATCACTGAAAACAGTCGGATTGCCATACACGCATGCACTCCGAAGGGGGCACTGCTATCGCTTTGTCCACAGTTTTAAAATGGCTGGAAGGATGGAATTATTTCCATTGGATTCCAGGTTCTTCTACTAAATCGAAGAAATGAATACTCGTTTGGGTCTATGGAAAACATGCTCAATGAAAATCACACTTCTTGGTTTAAGTTTAGCATAGTTAAGCAAGTGCTTCTCTATTGAAAACTCGTTATTCGGGTTGATCATATTTCATCGCCTACCCTTTTAAGCGATTAAGCTCATTTCATGGAAGAACGTGAGAATACTTTCAGTACAGTTAGTGAGCACCAAGGGATCGAATTTTTTTCAGTTCAGACTCTTTTCTCGTTATTGCATCGCCTCTTTGTCGGATACTCTTACAAAAAATGTTGGAACTACGGCTCCTTTTGAAGGACGTCATTTGCGCAGAGAGCAAAACATTTCGACATCGGCAGGATTCGAACCTGCGCGGGGAGACCCCAATAGATTTCTAGTCTATCGCCTTAACCACTCGGCCACGATGTCAACGCTCACAGAGCTCCACGATGGCAATATGATAGCCACGCGACTGCCAGCCATACAAATTTAAATATCGACTATGACGTATAATAATAATAGCACAAAACAGCATCGTTTTACGAAGCAAACAGTAGCGAATCATAAATCCTCTTCCTCCTCTAATCGCATCGAGAAGACCTTGTTTTTGTCGGTGATTCGAGTGCCATCACGAGAGTACTCGTCGTAGTCAAGCATAGTTTCGAAGTCGAGTTCATTGAAGACCTTGCCAAACTGACGACTGAGCTGAACGATCTGATCGTCGCCGATTTGGGAGATCATCTGCGGCGGCGCAAACCGTGCGATGCGATGCTTGCTGACGAAGCGAGCAAAAAAGTTCTAAAGATGTTTCTTCGATTGTTTCAATCGGCGTCTATGCCATATTTACTTCAGTAAGGACATTTTCCAAGTCAAATCCATAAACGATGCCCTTCTTATTATGAAAAATGACCTCTTTGAAGTATCGTATTTGATGAGAACACTGTCCTCATTAAAGTAGATATGGTAGCTTTACTAGGGGTATAAAGGGGACTGGCAATTCAAAGAAAGGAAAGGTAATCAAACTGCATGAACGAAGAATTGTACGGATGGAGAGTGACTGAAACTTCAGGAATGTGGAATCCCCACGGGAATGGCAAATCTTCCCTTCCCCGTTACAGCCCAAGCATACACTCTTTGGAATATGGTAAATAATCAGTCACTGACCTTGACGCGATGCAACAGCAGCTCCAAATCGGCGACCGACTGATTCTGAGAGTATATTTGTGAGTCGTCTCGTCTGAGAAACGTTTGAAAAGATGTATCAATATCTCGTAACAGTTTAGTTTTCGGCTCCACCTAAATAATATAATCTTTTGTACCAATTCTGGAGAGCGGTTGTTCACCAGTGTTCATTTGTTAGTATCTGAACAACGTTGAATTCCATTTTTGCATTGAAATACAGCTTACGAGTATCACATGTGAATATAATTACAAAGTGTATATACAAAATGCACCGTATTTGGAATAACCTCAATAGCCACGATTTTTGACGTGAATAATTCTTACGTGCACTAAATGACAGGATTAGACTCTAGTAATACTGAAAGCCTGTAGTACCTAATCATTTATTTAGTACAAAATTCTGCAAGACAATACAGTTGCAACACAGCTACTTACCAGCCCCAGTTTCTTCGTCAGAATTGGGATGACCGTATTATATTTTTCAATAGTTTTCTGAATCTTCAGCGGGTCGGCGGCTATATCTTTGAAATGCGCGAGATTGTTAGCTGAATCTTTCGTTGAGCTGTTGCTAATCGTTTGATAACTGGCAGTTGTCAGATTTTCGAACATTTCCGCTTCCAAAACGCGCTTTTTAAAGTTACCCAGCCAACGGCATGTGCACGATAGGCTTGTTCGAGCGCAATCGTATCGCAATCCATCCAATTTTATTCTGAATAAAAAACTTTAAAAATTACTTCAACAATATAATTTCATTGGTTATCAACTTTGGACTTGTTTCATGTTGTTATGCTGTACTTAGTGAGAGTTGAAAAGTTGAGTTTCAAATCAGATCAGAGTATCCCTTTTAATATGACAATATGATGATGACTACGTAGAACTGAGAGACTCGATTCTAACATTGTTAACAGTTTTATGAAACAGGCCGATAACGAAAAAAATTATCGCGTAACAGGAATTATTGATATCTAGGTAATACGTTATTACTGCAAAAATTGTAGTCAAGCCGGCTATAACCCTTAAACTGCAGTCGCAATTCAGCAGCAATTAGCAGCTACATTTACTGCTTGCTGCCGCATCGTGACTGATATTGAAGTGTTCAGTGCAAAATGTTTACATTAGAATGAAAATATGGGACAGCCTCCTTTCGAGTTAATGAGGAGCTCGGACAATTCCCATAATAATTGCGCTAAATCTATGCCTTATCCGCATCATATTTTAGTAGAAAGCTCCTTTATTCGCAAGAAATCGAAAAATTCCCATGAAATACGCCAAGTGCATGAGCTGTCATCGTAATAATGGCGATTGGGCATAACGGTCTAAGACATACCTTGCAATGATGTGTTCGTTCTTCGCTCTCTGTAATCGTTCTGCCAATTTCTTCTTATCTTCCATTATCAATATTTCCGCCTTTTTCTCTAGGGATGTCATCTGATCGTTGACGGCGATCAGCATTCTCATCCCTCGCGCTTGCTCATTTTCTGCTCGCGATTTTTCAGCCTGAAAAACTACTAATCGACTCAAAGAATGCAGAAAAATAGTAAAAGTGTGCCAACTTTATCCTCATATATATATTTTTCTTACATCACAGAGGATCAAGTCCGACATAAGCAATAATAATCTTCATATCCCACATCCCACATCTAGTATGAGCTTTTTAAGTTTTGTGTCAGTCGTTGTAGAATCAAGTGAACTAAGAAACTGTGAATAGGTTAATGGTTAATAAACGATGGACAAGACAAAATGTAAGAATGCCATGATTTCTTAATATGATATTAAAAACTTTTGTCTGTACTTCCTTCTTATATCCTCAAACTAAACAGGTATGAGATCTGATTGAGGTTATGTATACCGTCAAAGTCCACGTTTGCGTTCAAGGTCTCTCCGTGAGTGGGTGTGAGATTTTTTAGTGGTTTTACGCGACAGAGGCAACACAAATAAATATTTCAGTAATTAGCTTAAATTATCGCACTCACATTCAGGTAAACGCGAAGAAAAATCATTCCCAATCGGAAAATTACCTTAAGTGCCGCTTCTTCATCGACGGCCGCACTAAGAGCGACATGAAAGTAGAAGGCGCTCTTTCTGATTGATGCGTATAACTCGCTTCTTGCCTCATCAATCGCAGGCACCCAAATGTTGTCAAACTCTGCGAGAGTTCTCGTCTTGTGCAGGATCTTTATGAATCTGCTGAAGTCGTCCGCGGCATCGTAAGTTATAATTGACCTGCCTGAAGCGCGCGAGTGGGAAATACTAATAATAACCCATTCATATTACGCTTCAATTGTCAGACTAGTTTGGAAAAGGCCAACACTGTTTGGTTATTTACCCACATACTATGGTACTACTGAGCTCTGCCCAGCCTTCGCTTATGGCGAACTCTCAGATTTTAGAATGCTCTTAAAAAGGGAGCTATTCGGCTACTGATCAATGTTAGGCGGAAGTTCTAAGTTTCAAGGTGATGCAGTTTAACAGCGTTTAAGCCTGAACATGGACACAAGCAGGGGGGGGGGGGGAATAAATCTCTAGTTCATTCTCTCTCGTGTGAAACAAAATATTTTTCGTCTCCACTTTGTTGGCACAGACTCTAAGAGGAGATAGACCTCGCTCCCCTCTGTTATATCAAGTGCTTCTATCAAACACCGTATTGTACAAAGCTTGAAAAATTCAAATCCTACCTCTCTTATCTTGATCCTCCATAATCAAATTCATCAAATCAACTTCGGCTTTCTCTAAAATTTCATCTAGTGATTGTGATCTGCAGATGAAACGCACGCAGAATATGGAGAGGCAGATGAGCCGACGAAGCATGTTGCGGATCGATACTCTTGCAAAGGCAATTGGTGATCGGTTTCCTTCATGCTCTTGAATGTTTATATAAAGTTCTACGCCAAGCATCTACGAGGGAGATGATTCAAGCACCAGGAAATGCTAGAAAGCGTCACTAAGCAAACTCTCTTTCTGTGTTTCTGCGTTGGTAGATGTGAGAATACTATTTGCTGAAATGATTATTAGTGAGTGACTGACTCTCACGATACGGCGTGATATTTGCATGGTCCAAAGCAAACAGTTTGAGCATGCACTTACAAAGTTACTCTGACCCTTTTCAGCGTGCACTGCTCATGACGCTTCTAAAAGAATACATTGGAATTATGATGATTTGCTTTCATCAACGTTACAAAATGAGCCTTCTATATTTAGTTGTCAACATATTAAGAGAACAGTTCTTTTAATTTGCGGAAAAATGATAAGTGATACACATTAATAATATAGGACAAGAGGATGAAACAGTTCTCATGTATTTATCTAGTTGAAATCGATAGGTATTGTATTATTCTATACGCTCTTCAGTAAGTCTGCCTGGACCAAAAGATAATGATGGAAGCAAGTCTTTCTCTAAAGGACGACGTGGATTCTACTGATTCCCTAGGTAAATTGTGTGTGTATCTATCGTGCCAGTTTTATCTGGCCTTTGCATTTGTACTTTTGCAACTTTCAGCTGCAGCTTTCAACGTTCAAAGAAGTGATTAATTAGTAGTAGGCTTCACTGCTAGCAATAAAAGATTTGTTGTGTTTCATTGAAATAGCACTGGTCGTGCACTGACTTGAAGTGGCAAAGAACAGTACTGATAAATACATTTATTGCCAATAATTTATATTAAGTGCCAAATTTTGCATTCATCAGGCCATCACAGAATGAAACGGCATCCGCCTTTCAGTCCTAAATTTATGTCCTTTGCCATTATGGCGGCGAACATAGGATACTTCAAAAATTCCAGAGTGCGCAAGCGGAGATTTCCATAGATGTACAAAAACGTATGATTGATTGATTCACTTCAACGCTTCGAAATCCGCAATTATTGAAGTACGTGTCACGCCTAAGTGTCCGAGGGACCCGTATTTTCTTCAGTGGTCAAGTGTGGAACAGAAATTCGTTTGCGTTTCGACGCCGCGGCCTCCTTGTCGCCCCGCTCCTCATTTCTCGCGTAATCGTCAAAGTCGAGCATCGCCTCGAAGTCCAAATCAAACATAACCTGAACGGTACATGGTATACGAGAAATAACAGCTTAAATGAAATAACGCAAAGATAATTTACTGGAGTACGTAAGAAAGGGTATATCGTATTACGTCTAAGGCGATCAGACAGGATCACAAACGCCCTCTTGACATAACAAAGTAAACGACGATTAGCGCCCCTTCTCTACCCTCCCAAAGTTCTACGAGTTCGGCGAGAATTTCTGAGGAGCTGCAAGAAATCTTCACCTCTTCCTGAAGAAAATGTATTGATCTTTACGCACTTGGGAAGTCTGAGAATGGTGTTTAGGACTAGAGAACCATGGGTAATCGCATATAATTCAAATCCTACTCGTTGCAAAGTTTATGCATTGCAAATCCAAAAAATGTGTCCGTAAAAAATTCCTTAGACGCAGGCGAGCGGATCATCTGTTTCAGTAAGCAAGACAGTTTCAAGAATAACCTTTCCGAGCTGACGGCTAAGCGCGGTGATCTGCGTCTCGGCCAGCTGCGAGATCATCTGTGGCGGCGCAAATCGCGATGTACGGTGCTTGCTGACGAATCGAGAGAAGAAAACCTGAAATTAGAGAATAAAGTTGAAATATAACAAGATGGCGGTAGGGACGATCTTACACTAGTCCATAAATAAAAAGTGTAATCAAGAGCCGTAGATGGTCACTCTTCAAAGTTTTACCATTAGATTTTGAAATACAAACTACCGTATTTCTTCCAATAGACGCCCTCCCTCTAATAGACGCCCTCCCTCTAATAGACGCCCTCCCTCTAATAGACGCCCTCCCTCTAATAGACGCCCCCCTCCAATAGACGCCCCCCTTAAGCCTAGGTTGAAATAATAGACGCCCTGGGCGTCTATTGGAAGAAATACAAACTAAGTAGAGTATAGCGTCTGAGGTTACTGAACGATTAGAGTGGTTCAAATAGTTAAGAAATGATGAAGCGTTTTCTATCTCTTTTTCAGGCAGCATTTAAGTATACTGTGCACTTTAGTGGTATTTTTCTGACCTGATTACTGTTTATACTCAAAATTTTCTTCAGAAATAAGAACAAGTTAGAGTTCATACTAGAGCGCAACGTGAGATGATGCATATATGATAGTAGAATCACGCAATATTTCAAAAAACCCTGCGAGGACAAATATGCACAATTTCAGTTTTCGTTCCTTTTATTACCATTTTATTACAATACAAACCTTGCTTGCTGATGCAGAAATTTCACTAATATTAATTTCTGACTCCAAACCTAATGAGAGGTCCTTCGTGATAGATTACGGAATGTCAAAACTAACACTGTTTCTAGTGTATTAACGCTTTTAGGCCATTTGCTAACCTTGACGTGTTGAAGTAACTCTTTGAGGTCTGAGGCGGTCTGATTGGCGCTGTAGGTGAGCGAGTCGTCGCGACGGAGGAACCGTTGGTAAGATACATCGATTTCGCGCAGCATCTTCACCTTCGGCTCAGTGTCAGTGAGCTTCTTTGTCATCTCCGGAATTATCGCCTTATACATTTCCGCCTCGCGTTGAATTCGCGGCGGATCAGCGGCTATTTCCTGAAAGAGGATTTTTCTATATATTAATATGCCCTCACCTTTTGTTTTAAAAATGACAACTTCTAATTATCATGATAAACTCCAGAAAACACCTGGGGTCGTTCCTAGTTTGAATTCAGAGGACCAAAATTGCGGTTGTGGAAATTCGGGTTCCCGGGGCAAGAGGGCTCGAGGCAGTCGCAAGTTTCGGAGCTTCGGGATCCGAGCTAGAGCTGCATTCAGAGGGCCGAAATGGTGTTCTCGTGGAGTGCGATCGATTTCCGGCGCACCCCCCGATCGGGGATTAGACAGTTAAGGATCTGATATCTTCCCATGAATTTCGGGATTTCGAGTTTCCGAAATCCAACCCTTGTGCTGTATATCTTTTTGTACCAAAAATACTTGTCGAACAAGTAAATAGCTGCCAGCGAGTAGTATGTAATTGTTAAATTATGAACAAGTTAGCTATTTACCTTGAAATACTTGAGCTCTTCATCCTGACTGGCGCCAGGCTCACGGGTTTCGAGTATGGCAGCGCGCATGAGATTCTCGAACATCTCGGCTTCGATGACGCGATTCTTGAAATTGCCCAACCAGCGGCACGCACTGACCAGGATTGTCCGTGCACAGTCATAGCGCAGACCGTTAAGCTTGATGCGCGCAATGTCGTGCTCTTTCTTTGCTCTTTCATATGCCTCGGCTACCTGAAAGTGAGCTAGTTACAGCCTGATTGTTGGTTGAGTAATGCGAATTAAGCTCGACTGTAGATATGGCAATAGTCAAGAAGGAAGATGCGCACATTTTACGTCACAACTGGCAATCAGCGCCCTATTTCCCTTAAAAAGCCAGTCACTGATATCTGAAATAAGTTGGCTGGTATCATTTTCAGCCGTAAGTGATATCGTATCAAAAGTTGGAGACTCAGCCAACTTTAATCAGATTTCAGTTACTCAGTTTTAGTGAAATTCCAACAGGGACGCACAATCTTCATCTTTAGCGTCTCTGGTATGGATTCTTTGGGAAAGGAGTATGGGATAGTAAAAAAATTTTCCGCTGGCGGATTTGTTCAAAAAGTTAGATACAAAGAACTGTTAGTGGGTACCAGCTGAACAAAAATAGATAAATATACTAATGCTCTCAGCCTTCTCAGTGCTATTCCGTCCACATCCCATCAAAGTTTATTACAAAATGAGAAGAGCTCACTTCGAGCGAATAATTACTGCTGAGAACAACGCGGCTTCTCAAAAAACTCACTCACCTTCTTCCGCTCCTCAATCATCAAAGTTTCGGCCTTCTTGTCAATGGAAGTGTCAGCGTCAAGAACAACGATCAACTCCCTCATGCAGCGGGCTTGCTCCATTTCGGCTCTGGTCTTCTCGGCTCGAATGGCTGCTTCTTCATCAATAGCTGCGCCGAGCGCCATGTGGAAGAAGAAGGAGCTGCGACGCGCAGCGACGTAAAGGCCGCTGCGAGCTTCATCAACCTCAGACACCCACACGTTGTCAAATTCCGACATACGTCGCGTATCGTGCAGGATCTTGATGAACCGACTGAACTCGTCGGCCGCGTCTTGCGTGATTATTGAACGACCTATGCAACAATTTTTGAAGTATAAATTTTAAAATAAAGATGGCCTATTATAGTAAATTATATTTAAATTGAATATCTGAATTTAAATACTGTTTTGTTTGAAACTCGCCGAACCACTTTCACAAGTTGATTGCTGATGGACTGGTAAACACTGGCCAGATAATTGAATAATATTTTGGAGTGAAATAACAGAACTACTTGGCCGTTCATTGGCTACTTTAAATTTCGCGATGTTGGATTTCCTTATGCAAAACAAAATGAAATCTACGGGAGTAATTCATTAGCAATTTGTACCTCTCTTTTCTTGGTCTTCCACGATTCGTGACATCAAGTCGCGTTCAGCCTTTTCATAGGCGGTCATTTGAAAGCGCGCCGACGTGATGAAATTTGCCAACAACAACAATATAATTGCCGTGCCAAACATTTTGACACTTCTATGCCGCCAACAGAACTCGATGAAATGAATGACTATCGCATGGTTGAGCGGCTTTTATATTGCCACTTTATTCGTGATCGTGTCGAGTGTCATGAAGCCACAGGCGTGTTCAGTTTCCACTTCTTGTCATTGTGCAAATAGCTGAGCGGCGAAAAACTATTTGTTCATGCGAATTGTTCGCCGTTTTAGGCCACGACCTCGACAATGATTCAGCGTCGCTCGTGCCACTTTGGCCGCTTCGTCGCGTGCCTGCGTGGAGGCCGCGCTTTGTTGAATATGAATCGTTTATTTCCTCGAGTTTTTTTTCGATAAGCCGCTTGTCATCTCTTTATACAACGTGTTAAAAAGTTGTTTCAGCTCGTGAATATGGTCATGCAGATGAAATTGAAGCAATTTCTGTTATTTTTATATTTTGCTCGTCAAAGAATCGCTTATATTTAAACATTAAACCAGTATAGTTAAGGCAAGAGAGAAAATAAATGAAACAGTAACAATGAAAAAAAAATAGTTAACCAACAAAAAAGACCGAGTTTTTTTCGACTGCCCGCCCTAATCGTTTCTTTGAAAATTTTTGGAACGTTGCTATCCCAGAGGAACTTTATGTGTATTGCTCGAATTGGTCGCAAGCGGACGTCGCTTTTATTGTTTCCTTCTCCGTAATCTGTCCCCACTGAGGTTGCAGCGTTGTTTTAGATCAAAAAGAAACGAACCAGAATGGTGGTTATTCGAAAAAAGAACCCAAAATAATATCATTTGTAATAACAGCCGTCATAAGATTCGCATTTCTTAAAAAGTCGTCGACAACAAAAAAAATAGCACCGTGCATAAATTAAAAGTTCAGTTCTCATTCCTAAAACGTCTATAAATAGCCTGCACATAAGTGAAAACACATTTCCAATCTGGCTTGTCACCCATGAGAATCATATCTTCAACCTCAAGTAACCGATCAATTCCATGTTGTTCAGCGACGCGAAACCCTAATTCAAGGTTATCTCGTCGATCCTGAGGTTGTAGTTTCGAAAAATCGAACGCAGTGGGACGAAAATGATGGACGAGAGCGCAAAAAGCCATTCCGTCGGCCCATGATCCAGAAAAGTTGGAGATGTTTATTGGATAGGACTTGGTCTTGATCTGACACCAGCGCAGAAGCGCCTCCTTTGGTGACATTTCTTTCCCATTGATTATGTCGTTCGTATGGTCGGCCTGAAATAATGTGCAAATTTTATTTGAAATGTAATTTCAGTTAACAACAACAATGGCCCGAGTACTATGCAGCACAATATCTGGCCAGCCGCCAGTTCAGTTTATATTATTTCAAATTCCCTTTCCGAAGAATTTGCTGTGGAAACAGGCATATAGTGGCGGATCTAGCATAACTAAGTAGGCGTACAGAATCAATAACTATCCATGATAATCGTCCTTAGGTAGACTGCTGAAAGTTTGGACTGAATTCTGACAGACACACAAAGTCAGCGTCCCAGGCGCCGATCGAAACCTCACTGAATTTGCACCGTCATTAGCATATTTTTGTTGATAGAACCACTGATACATTTGTATCATTCTGGATTTGAAATAAGTTCATAAAACGCACCTTTATGATAATTCTTGTTTTCTTTGCTGGAGAGTCTTGAGTGGTAAGGAGATACTCCATCATACCTTTAGAGGAATCGCTAGATTGATTTGGATTCGATTCGCCTTTCGAGACTTGCTCAGTTTTCCTCAATTTTTCTTGAGCAATGCGAGCTTCGGAAAATTTCAGCGCTTGTTCAAGGAGCAGCTTTGGATCGATTCCAGCTAGATCTTCTGATACAAAACGACTTTGAGTTTGCGCCGTCGTAGAAATCTCGAGGCGATCGCGATCCTGCGCAATTTGAGTCAAATTTTTTGGCGTGGTGAGAAATTCTCGTGCAAATGTATGTGTAGGAGAGTTGTCCTGCTTTTCGAGATTATTTCCACTGTCTTTGCGCATGGCGATCGGCCTCCAACTTGGAAGCAATTCAGCTAGTGATGGAAGAGCCTGACCAGCCGTCATTGGTGTCGCGACTGCGGTAGGATTTGTTGTGGGAGTCGTGGAAGTGATCGTCACATCGATAGCAGCCATAGGTTGCGCCGTCGTTAAAGCGATGGTTTTTAATGATCCTGTTGAGCGATCAGGTGGAGCAACGGTCCAGGTGGGCGGCGCCGGAGGCGGAAATCGAAGAGACGGTATTCGAATAAATTGTCTTGTCTTTGCATCAGTCGCAGCGACCTGCTGTGCATTCTCTTCTGGCTTCTTGCCATCATCCCTTTTAGCTTCGAACTCAACATTGCTGAGCTCGTCATGCTTTCTGCTAGAGATTTTTGATTCGTTTCGCTCTCTGCTATCAACAATGACTTGCTTCTCCGTAGAGAGAGCGTCAGATTTCGACATCGTCGCGCTTTGTACAAATTTCGCTGGCGTCTTAGTTGATGCAACTTCTCGATAAACAGGAGGATCCTTCAGTTTCTCGTTGGTGATGGACGAATTATGCAGTTTCTTTGATGAAGAATCGTCTGTTTTAGTGGAGCTTAGAGCCAGATTTTGTGCTCCGCTGTCGGGAACATCTTCACTCTCTGAGTATGTTTTTTTCATAATCGAACTTCCTTTCATAACTGGCGGCGTTTTAGTTGCTGCCGCTACATCTTTTGCAGCGACTAATTTTTCCTGCGCCTTTAACGTGTCAAATTTGTTGTCGGGGGTCGGCGGCGGGACTAGAGCAGCGCTACCTTGATTTTTGTATTGCCTTTGCATCGCAGCCTTTTCTTGTGGCCGCTCAGTGCTTTCCGCCGGCTTAGGCGATATTTTAACAGTTTCTACAACTACTTGACTTGCATCTTTGGTAATCCCTTCGACACTTGTACGACTATTCAGCTTATTCACAGCAGAACTAGTTATAGAGTCCTTTGAAAGCGAGCTTGTTTCTAGAGGTTTCACTTTTGTCTCTTCGCTGGCCGACACTTTACTCTTGTAGTTTTCAGTTATAGTTTTGTTCGAAAATTCCGTCTTTGGAATGACAAATTTCTGCTCTGTCAATGGAACAGATTGAATAGCAAAGTCGGCATTCTTTACTTCATGCGATTTCGAGACGGGAGGTTCATGCGTGCCATACTTTTGGCTTATTTGTGGTTTCTCGTAAGCGGTTGTTGCATTAGAATTTCTAGTTATTTTCTTCGTACTACCCATATCAGCAGCGTATGGTTTTTGTTTTCCAAATTCTGCCAATTTAGGAAACTCTCTGTCCGCTGCTGAAGGCATATGCTGCGGGGTTGGTTTGAAACGGCTTGAGTCTCCCACTCTCATCTGAGCGCTCTTGTCGCTGACTAATTCCTGTTGTTCAGGTAAAACATTTCCGGTTTCTACCACCAGCCGTCCATCTTTGAGCAAGAGCGCCTCTTCGTGGATTTTCTCAAAGTCCTCCCGAACTCTGTTCAAGCAAGTCTCCGCGATACCATCGATAACAAAGTGCATAGCAACACAGATCAGTGTAAATGAATATCCTAAAAAGTATTAAATTTTCAAACCCATCAAACTGAACTGAATAATAAATATTTGATTAGCGACGAAATACAATAATTTAGGATTCACTTGAATTTTCCGATTAAGTGCCTGCCTGCTACTTTATCGTTTACTGTGAAATCAGCCTGAGCAAATTTCGCTCGGAATTTCGGGGCAAATATGTCCCACGAAGTTACTTCCATCCCACATTTCTGAGTTAAAGCAATACTTGAAAAATATGCACATCGAGGTTTAGTACTCCTTGGTAAGCCAAGTGCCCGTAAATCTCAATTTTTCGAAAAACTCAGCACTTGTGAAAAACACACCATCCTCTAAATTCCGCTCGAAGTTTTCGCGGATTTCCGCCTCAAAAAATCCAAGTCTCACATACCCGTTCCTTGATATCCAACTGCATGAATTTGTCCAAATTTTCCAATAAATTCTAAATTGGCCTGAAGCAGATCTGGGTTTTCGTGCAAGATCGTGTATATAAGAACAGCCACAAGAACGTCGGGCGAGATCGAAAATGACCGATCGCCTGAAACGTATGCCTCAAAATATGAGCTATCATCAAAATACAGCTCCGCATGGTGATGGCCTGCACAACACGGCTTGTAATCGCATAGAGCCAGCAGATGTTTGCCGAACTGACGATTTACTTTTCAAGTCCCTTGAAATCGTAACCGTTACTTTTTTTTCTTTAGCGTTTGTACCGCTTTTCGCAGTGTCCGCTTTTTGCTGGTGGGTATGAACCCGCCATTAGGATAGCGACTGTAAAACATCCGGTCGGCCGTCGCATGCCTGTCACCGGGATGGTGGTAGTGTGGAAACCACCGCAGCAGAGCTGCTACCAAAATCGTAACCGTTACAATTACCAGAATTATGTCAAATAGGCCGAAGTAGCAGGTTAAAATTTCTGAATGGCGATTTCACTCTTTCCTGTACGCGCCCTGTTAGCAGCTGCTGTGTAAAAATAAAACCCCGCAACAACAAAACTTAATTTAGGTGCATCTGCGAGGGGATTGAGGATGTATACCTACAAAGGAATATCTCCCGCCGACCACTTCTTCGTTCTTCATAGGTTCGTTTTAAAAAAACTGTTGCAAACACAACAGTTGTGATTGCAATAATTGTTTAAATGCTGTAAATAATGAATGCTGCATGCTTACTATTTTCCTGCGTCGCCAAGTAAGCGCAGTTAACACAGCGAACGATGCAGTCTAATTTCTCTTTCGGAGTGCAAAAGCTGTTCATTTCGTTCAGCGCCCTTCCTGCGTCTTGCATATAAGCTTGAAACTATAATTGTCCTACTGTAGCATTCATTTGAATATTGCAGTTGTTAGCGCATTGAAGACTTACGTTAGCGCTGTTGAAATTAATCTCAGTTGGCAGACAATGATGTTTCATCGATTTCCAAGATCTTATCCAATCTCTGTGGGCAACTTCAGCAGCTTTCTCGGCAGCACTAAAATACACAAGCCAATTAAATTAGGAAATATAAACATGTTTCAAGCGTCGAAAATGCCTTAAAAATGCACAGTGACAGAAGACAAAGTTCTTTGAGAAATTTTTGTTAAATGCATTCACAAATGTGAAACATATGAACTCTGTTGTCTGAGAAATTCTTCAGTTGAAGATCTTTGACTTAAAAATCATAATTAAATAACAGAGAGCAGCTATGAACAGTGCATCTCTGATGTGTGCGCTTCCAAAGTGTGGTATACCATACAAATGGATGCCTAGAAATCGTCACTGAGTCGTCTTTAAACGAAAAGCAAACCTCATGCAAAACAGTATAGGGTACGTCCGATTACAAACGCACTCCTCGACTCTTCTCAAAATCTCATTCACAGAGATGTTCAATTTGCCTAAAATTCAAGATTATAAATAAGACTTTAATCAAGGAAGCGCTCACTTGATGGACTCTTTGCAACTCTTGAGACAAGTTCTCCGATTTCTTCGTAAAGAAGCTGAACTCTCACTGAAATATCCTCGAAAGCATATGACTTGGCGGACAGGCTCGGAACAATCTGAAATTCAACCCTTTAGTTATTGAAATTTGTGGGAAGGAAATATTTTCTATGATTTTAGGGTAAACAGAGTCCAAAGGCTTAATTTCCAATACTGATGAGAATTGAAGGAATGAGTCTCAATTCTGCATAATCATCGTTGTATGATCATATGAGGAAGGGATGCTCAGGTGGAAATGAGACTCAATTTCTCAATTCTCATCCCTCAATATATTTGTGAAATAGGTGCCAAGACGATACGGTATTTCTCGCAGACTCCTTCTCTGCATCCACGCCCACTTACCTCGAAAATTTCTCCGATCGCGTCTTCTGTTCGCTTGCTGATTTCTTCTGCTAGAGACTTTGGAAGGTCGTTTAGAGATTTTAGCAGCCGTTCTTCAATTATCCGATTATGCTTTCTTTGACTGAACTTCAGCTTTGATCTGAAACATTTTTTCACTGATCATATTGTTAATGAAACCTTGACAATTAAATCTCTGTTCTAAAACTATGCAGGAGAAGTTCGGCAACCTGCTTGGGCTTCCTTAACCGAATCTGTCCCATATTAACAATACTCATTAATCTTCTGCACTGCGAATCTCCCATTTGCAAATCTCTATAGTATTTTAGTAGAGTATGGCCATCCTGAGATTTACTGAGGCAAAATTCCAAAACATCGCTTGCCTCCACCTATTATATTAAGCCTGAATTGCTAAGAGCTGAGCTCATCTGAGTCTCCCATTTCACCTTTAGACAACATCATGTTAAAAATTTAAGAATGGATTCGATTAAAAAATTTTTAAGTATCGAATTTAAAGTAAAAGTGGTATATTCTAGCATTAGGTTTTGCCGATCGGCAGCACTCGAGCATTGCAATAAATAGGTGTATGCAACTTTCGCGGTTTCCTCCCAGGGCCTTTCGATCACGAGAATTTTCCAAATACCCACAATCCGTCAGGTTTTTTGAATTCGCAGACCTACTTCTTAGCCGCATTAATGTCGGCGGAAATCAGTAGACGACATTTTGAACATATCAAGTTCCGCTGAGGCGTGCCGTATCCGCCGCACTCGAGCATGCACGTAATATCCTGTTCGAGGTTGAGCCATCGAATTGAGACCGGCTGTTGAGCGCTGTTGTCAACCGCTTCATATTTGTTACTGGCGATATCCTCTGCACTACCGGTCTGAAGTTGTTATTTGTGACTCATCAAACAGATAGATAAGAATAAATGATTTGCAGAGTTGGGCAGCTGTTGGCTCCTGGTGGGTACAAGTTAGGCATTTAAGGGAAGGAAGTGGACACCCCCTCCCCCTAAATGCGTGAACCTGTTCTCTTTAGTGATGACCCAAAAAAGTTGTTGACTTGACGAAATTTCATTAGAAATAGATCACCACCACTCGGTCGGTAAAATATAGAAGAACGAATTAATAAGCTAAAAATTCAATACAAAACCGTCACAATAAACAGCGTGAAGCTTGAAATAAAGCAATAAATATGTCGTTAAGTATGCCACGCAAAGAAGAGAAGACATTTGCATACTCACCTGGTTAGAGTACTTGTCGTCTTTTGAATTGTCACCGAATAAGAAATTAACTGCCCGATGAGGTGCATTTTTTACAAAAGTTTTGACCTGCAAAACGGGCAACACGTCTAAAAGCGCCTTCATTGTATGTTAAGAACAAAAGCAGACTCGTACGGCTGCCGAATTTAAGCTATTTGACTGCGTTGTTCACAAACATGACGGGCGAGGGCTGCACCTGTCTCTGGGCGTTATCTTATTGTGTAAATATGACTCCTAATGCTCTGGCCACACGGGCCCCGAAAGTAGTTCGGAGTTTGGCGCAAAATACAGCAAAACTGTTCAGAATCTATCTTCCAACGCTTTGGAGTCTTCTTGGACACTATGTGTACGTGTCTCTGTGCATATTATCATTTATGCTTCTGATCATAATGATATTAATTGCAACAGCAACACGAGTATTCGGAAGCGGTGCGTCTCCGCTACGACCTATTGGATATCGATAACGGGAATGCAACAAAATGCATCAGCGCTGTCCGCAGAATCATTTACCACTTACAATCACCACGTGTGTAGCGCAAATTGCACCGTCACAAGCTTATGGGACGGAAAACGGTTCGTGACTCGCCATTGCTGTGTAAAAACATTTACTCGCAAAATAGCACATAATGGTCACCGTGTACTATTTACCGTGGCGCACTTTCGCGGCAGCACGAAAGCAAATAAATACATTACAGTATATTGATATCGGGCGGCAATTTAAACAGGGCAGCAGAAGTAATCGCCCAGTTCAACGCTGTTGGTGGCGTAACAGTACGATTGGGGTGGGCACGCGGGCCATGGGCGTTTGGGGTCGCAGCGAATGGGAAGAGAGGCGCCGTTCGGACAGTTTCCACGATCGGCCAACTGTGGGATGAACGCTCTCGGTCGGGTGTTGCGAAGACGGAAGGTGCGTGGGTAGGTAGCGTCGTCCTGCTCCATTGCGACAGCCGGCGCTACTACGGTCTCGTACGACTCCTGCTCGCCGTTTTCCTCTGAAAGTTTTTCGTCATTTTGCCGTTAAACAAAGCTGACGGATGGAGAAGATGAGTCTTGAGCCACATTACTCAACTGTTGAGAGATTAATGGCACGAAATTTTAAACTGGAATTTAGCAGGTGGCGATTTTCTGTGAGGCGGAGGAAGCTGAACTTATAGTAAAGAAACGCATTGACATAAAAAGAAAGGGAATATTCTATTTTGGCCACACGGCAGAAGGTAGATTTTGAATTTGTTTGAAGATAGGCCCACTATGGCGGTCAACGATGAGTCAAACTTGGGCATATTTAGTGACTTCATATCATTTTTACATTACCGTGGGATTCGCGAAATCAGCCAAACAAGGGATGCTTATATTGTCATTTTCATTTTTAAATTAATACTTTTCAAATACAAGACTACATTTTCCTGTGTAAATAATTTAACTAAAGTATCCTCTTTGAACTGGAAAGTGCGCCATGTGATTTTGAAAGTGCTCTTATTAAAGTAGAAATGGTATAAATTATACAGCAGTCATTAATGGCAGAATGATGATGCTTTAGAGCTAAATGAGTTTATTGAAAAATCTTAAAAGGAAGGGTAACATTTTAAGAGTTTTATTTCCATATAAATAGGGGGAGCCTGGCAGAGGTGGTCATCGGTCGACGCTTGCGGAAGCGCACCCACTATCATGCTCGCGTCTCATCTCTAGAGCTAGTGTCTTAAAACTATCTCAACTTTCAATCAGAGATAATTCAGCTGCACTAAAAATTATAGGCTTATATATAGATACGGTA